>JAECUM010008781.1:0-32578 GCA_016617855.1 Megalonaias nervosa | reverse complement strand
TTATAACGAGTCCATTTGTATGCAATGTCAATGTACACTAATCCAGATTTATAACGAGTCCATTTGTATGCAATGTCAATGTACACTAATCCAGATTTATAATGAGTCCATTTGTATGCAATGTCAATGTACACTAATCCAGATTTATAATGAGTCCATTTGTATGCAATGTCAATGTACACTAATCCAGATTTATAATGAGTCCATTTGTATGCAATGTCAATGTACACTAATCCAGATTTATAACGAGTCCATTTGTATGCAATGTCAATGTACACTAATCCACATTTATAATGAGTCCATTTGTATGCAATGTCAATGTACACTAATCCAACTTTATAACGAGTCCATTTGTATGCAATGTCAATGTACACTAATCCACATTTATAACGAGTCCATTTGTATGCAATGTCAATGTACACTAATCCAGATTTATAACGAGTCCATTTGTATGCAATGTCAATGTACACTAATCCAACTTTATAACGAGTCCATTTGTATGCAATGTCAATGTACACTAATCCAGATTTATAACGAGTCCATTTGTATGCAATGTCAATGTACATTAATCCAACTTTATAACGAGTCCATTTGTATGCAATGTCAATGTACACTAATCCAGATTTATAACCTGACTGCTCTGGTGGCCTAAATCGTTAGAGCAGCCACCTCAAATATGGGAGGTCACAAGTTTGAACCCTGGTCGAGTCATAACAAAGACTTATGAAAATGGTACTAGCAGCTGCCTCACTTGGCACTCAGCATCAAAAGGTTAGTGTTAAGACTGGTCAGCCTGGTGTCAGGATAATGTGACTGGGTGGGACATGATGCTACATGTCTGTGGCATGATGCCCCAGTGTTAGACATCACTATAAACTGCCACATAGTGATATGACTGAAAAATTAGTACAGTTACATTAAAAATCCAAATCACATAAACACACACACCAAATTTTAACCAGTCTATCTATATGCATTGTCAATAACTACTAATTCCAATTTATAACCAGTCTATCTGTACGCAATGTCAATATACACTGCTCCAAATTACAAACCAGTCTATCTGTATGCAATGTTTACATTACATATTGAAAGATACGTGTAAATTTATGAATGAAAGTCAGTTACAAAGAAGTTAGTTTTTACCTGATCTAAGAAATTCAAGTCATTTGATTGAAAAATACAGATTCAGATTAAACATATGTCCATGGTCATCCAGTACAGTGAATGGCTAAAGCTTTTGATGATTATAGCTGTGCAAAAAATTTTCTACCTGAATCACCACTTATATCTGTCAAATAGTATAATTTGTACCTGAACCACTTCTTATGTCAATGTTACAAGTCTTCTGTACCTAAATCACCGCTTATGTCTGTGTCAAAAAGTATAATTTGTGCCTGTACCACTTCTTATATCATTGTTACAAGCCTTCTGTACCTGACTCACCACTTATATCAATGCAGGTCTACCAAATCTCTGTATAAAAGCCAGATTCTCCGACTTTTTAGCTCTGTCTCAGGATCTTTGGATTTGTATAAAAATTCTCCAGATTTCAGGTTTCCAAGAACTAATCTACCTTGAGGCCTTCATATATAGGCAGCTATTTGAAAGGTGTGTTTTTGAAGTTCGTTTTTCGTGTGATTTATTTTGTCTGTGCAGGTGAAAAAACAAACAGATACATTTAGTAACATGTATATAGGAAACAAAAGAAAGCTATACTTTTGAAACGCAAGTGAACTGGAACTATGACTGCTAAAACAGTCCATCTGCTGCCCATCACAACATGTTTTCACAAACAATACTTACTGCTGTCACAAAGTCAAGCAAAGATAATTCATTTTCTGCACGATGTCAACACTTCCTTCTTCTAAACAAACAGGCCTATCAAATCTCCAGATAAGAGCTGGATAATAAATAAAAATCGCAGAACTTCTGACCAAAATGTTTTGACAGGCCAGTCAATGTGATAATAACATTTTGAAAAGTCTTAGCTGTTGCAGTCAATGATAAAACCTAAATGAGCTGATTGTTTTAACAATGGGTCAATTCTAGGATGTATAGTTGTGAGATTGACATCCATATGTGCAGAAATCATATTTGTAAGTATGACCTTTATTTCTTATTATATCCACACTGCATTTAGAAAATCTCCCCTTTTGTTCAAACGGTGTAGTAAATTTTCCACTAAAACTGAAGGTCCAGAATAGACTCTGTTAACTCCATTAAAATAAACTATTTCACTATCTTACCCTTGTGGTGCTAATCAGCTGTATTTGGTAAACCTCATCTAATTCTGGGGCAGTGTCCCCTCTGACCTTTATCCCTAGGAAGGCAGTTGTCTGACCGCTTGCAAAACTGACAGTGCCATTGTTGTCCACAATGTCACTGACCTGGTTGCTTAGCAACTGCCATGTGATATCAGCAGCTCCAATGATACCTCCAAGTCTGACCACCTGACAAAAACATTGAGGTTCAGTAAAACTGGAAACATTCAGAAGCACTGACTAACAGACAATGAGGATCTCTGATGAGTGTTCAATTTAAATTAAACTTAAGATATAAGTGCAATCTATCTTTTGCAAACTTTGAAAACAAAAGATTGACATAAAATTCAATCAGTTACATACAGAAGAATATTTATGATATGATTTAATTCAATGTAATTGTTGTATAATAGAGTGGAATAAATGACTCTGAAATACATTTGGATCTGTAACAGATTATGACTTCATCTTCTACACTGTTATAAATCATTTATGACATCATGTGGTGTTAATACATCATGTAATAAGAAAATATTACATGGGCTTATTGGGGCCCCGAGTGGCCGAGTGGTCTAAAGCGCTGTCCGTTACGGATCACTGCCATCTCACCTCTGTCTGCGTGGGTTCGAGTCTCGGATTCGGCCAATGTAGATGTGAGAAAGCTTGCCAGTAGCTTCTCATGGATCGGTGGTTCTCCCGGGTTCTTCCTCCACCATTAATACTGGCCGCCATGTATAGCCTATCGTGTGATGAAAAATGGCGTTAAGCCCTACAACAACAACAACAACAACAACAACAACATGGGCTTATTAACCTGACAGTAGTCATGTGATAAAATCAAGTCTTCTTTTCAGATTTCATTTTATCTATTACATTTCTGGAATATAACCTTTTGTTGTTGGCACTGCCTAGCCACATCTGTGGTGAGGTGTAACCTTTTGTTGTTGGCACAGCCTAGCCACATCTGTGGTGAGGTGTAACCTTTTGTTGTTGGCACTGCCTAGCCACATCTGTGGTGAGGTGTAACCTTTTGTTGTTGGCACTGCCTAGCCACATCTGTGGTGAGGTGTAACCTTTTGTTGTTGGCACTGCCTAGCCACATCTGTGGTGAAGTGTAACCTTTTGTTGTTGGCACTGCCCAGCCACATCTGTGGTGAGGTGCCATAAAAGACTACTACATAAATATAATGTATCCATCTATTGCTATATTGTAACATTGTGAATAAAAATATTCTACAAGTGTAAAGTCATTTAACAATTGAGTTTCATAGTTTACAGCATTCATGAAGTCATGAAGCCTAAGCTAATAAACTGATCACAAACAGCATGACTGGCAACAGTCCTGTAAAATATGATCTTCAATTTTTATCATTACAAATAGTCAATAATAAAATTATAATAACATAATATAATAAAAACAATTAATAATAACAACAGAACTACATATTAACAATTGCTATATAATTTGTATAACATACAGAAGAAAGGCACTTGAATAAGTAGTTTTTTCTAATGTTATCAACGTTTTGTGTACTGTATATCGTGATGCAATTTTAACTTATCTAAATGCTTGTTATAAAAGCAAGGTAAAAATGTGTGACTATTATCAAAGAAAAAGGTATGTCTTATCACAGAGTTTATTTTAAGTTCTTTTCTATCTACATGTTTTGTGCTTATTGACCTTGAGGTGGTCTATATAGAATGCTCTATCATTTATGTATATTTAATCTGTATTGTGTGCTTGACCTTTGTGATTGAGGATAGTGGTTTGACAAATGTGACTATTCACATTTCTTTTCCATGTTTGTAAGTAGTAAATATGTTGTTAACTGATATCTGAGTTCAAGGCCTAGCCTTTTTATACAACTTAGAATGTTCTGGAAGAGATCTTTTGATCCACATCCAGGTCATTTTACTGTGTCTTAGGTTTTATATAAGGATGAAGTAAACAAAATGATTAATTACTATTTTAACATCAGTCTGAGGAATCACTTACAGTTGTGTTCAGGTATAATTTGAGAGGATTCATTTATTGAAATTAGTCATTAGAATTACAAAGTGCTCATTGACATTTTGGAACACTATTTTGGAACCACTGTGAATTCATTCAAAGACATTCTGGATTATATCATTGTGATACATCAAGACTGTTTGTAAATCATCCTGTACAAGTCTATTGGTACATAAGCACATTCAATATTCAAATTCATTGGAACACACAATACTTTTGGACTTGTGTTAGAACATTTAGGATTATTTAGGATTTAATGCACAATACTGTAAGTTCCTTTTAAATTTTCACTTTGCATTCTAGGGAAATACATTGTTTTTGAATTTTACAAAACTTACTGGTTTTGCTTTTTTCTGTTTCATAGTTTAAGACCATAGAGTTGTAACATTTATATTATTATTAGAAGTTGATACATTACTAAACAATAACAATTTAAATATGATTTCCATCTGTTTTATCTTGTAGGATCTTTCTTGCTGAGCCTGTCCAAGAAGAGATCTGTTTAATCTTCAAAATCTGATTTACAACAAAAGGAATAGATTAGATAGTAGTCCCTCACCATAACACCATTCAGAGGAGCCATAAAATACAGTGTAATATGAAAGGGCACCCTATGCTGGTGTGCATTATATGAAAAAATAGAGTTAAAGCAGTATAACAGGATCTATGACATTTAGAACATTTTCTATTACCTGTAGATTAACCAGATTGTATCCACTATCTCCAGTTTCCTCTGCCTGTACACCAAGAGATGTGTCTGCAAACTGAAATATACCATATGCCCCATCAGAACTGTTAATCACCACAGTAACAATCGATCCCACCCCAAGTGTAGCTCCACCCCCTGGGTTAACAAGGCTGACAGTGAAGAATTTATCATCTTCTGGTATGTTGTTGTCGATGATGGTAATTTCAATGTATGCATAACGCACACCATTTGCAAATGACAAACGTCCCACTCCAGCCTGAAAACAAAAAGTATTACAAATATGTTATCAATATTATTATGTAACTGCATGAAAGAAAATTAATTGGAGTTTATTAAAGACTTCTTTTCTATGCGAGTCATTTTAAACTGTAACTGTGAATTTTGCGGATATCACTGTAACAAGCAGAATTAAATCTGTGGCATGTTTGAGGATGCTAGTACTTTAATATATAAATATATGATCATGGTTGTGTATTTATCAATGTGTAAATTTTACCTAATCACTCAAAAAGTAAATAAAGTCCAAAGTCATAAAAATTGGAATTATTAATCTGTTAACTTGATTGATTCTTAATGAGGTTACTATTTCAGGTAAAGCTGGAAAAGGGTGAAGAATGGGTTTTGTTTATCTAATGCCAAGGGTTGAAATGTTGCAGAAACAGTGTTTGTACTTGCTGAAATATTTGTCATAAGTTGACACTTTGTAGAGACTGGTTTGGTATATTAAGAGAAACAGGAAAAAATGTAAATTTTTTCAAACCCTAGAGGGGCATGTGTTAATAATGGTTGTTAGATAAACCTGAATTCAGATCGGGTAAATTAATGGTTTGGGGCATCTTTCCCAGGTGAAGTCTCATGTTTAATACATGTCTTACTCTGCAATATTAGGCAAAGTTTTTATGCATGAGGTGAAGGTTCTTGACTTTGGGGGTAAGATGAAAACCCTCATTAAGTTTGTCCAAGGAATGTGTAGTTGATAGTCTATGAGAGACATATAACCTGGGGTGTAAGGAAAGTTCTGCTAAAGAGAAATGAGCAAACCTCAAAGCAAGGTAAATTATCCTCCACACCCAATACAAGGGAATCCATGACTGATATAAGAGTGAAGGGAACAAGAGTGTTCCTGTGCAAGTTGACCATAACCGCCAAACTGTGATGATTAGATTCTGGAGAGTGACCAGCAGCCAGCTATCAGGTTATGAAGGCATGCAGGACAATTAAAATTTGAAATACCCACTAGATTTTGTGATGAAATTTGCCATCTCTATGTAAAATGGAACTGCTAACTGCATTTTAGAACTCTGTGTTAATTTTGTTTCTGGCAGAAGTGCATCCTATAATTGGTCTTGTACATTTTGATTTTTTTTAAATCTAATTAACTAAATTGTTATATTATGTATATGGGTTGTTCTATCCTATATCTGTGCTCAGATTTCCATTTATTCCATCCATTAATTTCATATTTTAATATTCACTTGATACTATCAATCATTCTCTAAACATTAATGACCACCAAAAGAAATAATGCACCACATAAACAATGCCTCTTCCATTCATAGCCATAATAGGGTGTTAAGCAGTAGTGTACATGACATCACTAAGTCCTCTTGGCAATATCTGAGGTAAATCGGTAGTTCTAAAAATAAATATATCCATTTAAAACTTTGAAGCCCATGGAAATCTGACTTTTTCATCAGCTACAATTGTAGAATCCTTCATATATGTTGGTGAAGGATAGGAAATCCCACTCTCAAGACAGAATTTGCACCAGACACAATGCTTTGCGAGTTTTCTTGTCGAATTCTGGTCCTGAGAATGGATTGTTCCTATCCAGCACTAATGCATAATCAAATATTGTTTATCCCACAATTCTGACTGCAAAGAATATATTATAAACAAAATGGTGCCCAGTCAGTACAAATAAAGTAGGGGGCCCCGAGTGGCCGAGTGGTCTAAAGCGCTGATCGTTACGGATCACTTCCATCTCACCTCTGTCTGCGTGAGTTCGAGTCCAGGCTCGGCTAACATGGGTACGTGAGAAAGCCTGCCAGTAGCTTCTCGTGGGTCGGTGGTTCTTCCCGGGGTTTTCCAGGGTTCTTCCTCCACCATTATCACTGGCCGCCATGTATAGCCTATCTTGTGCTGAAAAATGGCGTTAAACCCTATAACAACAACAACAACAACAACAAAGTATAAAAATAGTAACACATAAAGAAACATATTTGTTCCATATATAACTCTGAAACATGGTTAAAACAAAGAAAGAACAGATTACTACCAAAATTAATGTGACTGAAATTCATCCAACAACCAGTCTTTGTATATAATCAACAACTAATGTATTAACACATGCATAATGTTCACTAAAGTGTGAAGTACACCAACAGACAGATGTACACTGTTCCCTGGATGCTGTCTTCAAATAATACAGCTACAGATCAATGTCACCGCTCCAGTGGCCTAGTGGTTAGAGCGTTTGCCTCAGATGCAGGAGGTCGTGGGTTTGATCCCCGGCCGAGTCATACCAAAGACTTATAAAAATGGTACTAACAGCTGCCTCGCTTGATGCTCAGCATTAAGAGGTTAGTGTTAGGACTGGTTGGCCTGGTGTCAGGATAATGTGACTGGGTGGAACATCATGCTACATGTCTGTGGCATCATGCCCCAGTGCTAGACATCACTATAAACTGCCACACTGCAGACATCGTAGCGAAGTGATTGAAAAATTGTTACAGCTATGTTAAAAATCCAAATCACAGACATACATACCAGATTAAAACACCAGAAACTCCTTTAAAATATTTCAGTCTTGTGTTTTAGAATATGTAGTTGATGTTTAGTAGAAGAGTATGTGATCTGATTATGAAAGTTGGAGATGAGACCAAAAGACTTTTCAGATAATCTGGTGACAGGTTGGTTTTGAAAGTTTTACGTGAGAACTGATTCACTAATTTAGTTTCATCCTTTAAAGGTAACCACTTGAGTTTTCAAATATAGTTTCACAAAGTCATAAAACTTCATTGGGCATTGAATATTTTTCAACTAAAAGAGTTCAAGCAGCATTCTTCTGATAAAATGAAGAATGTCCCCAAATACTGGACCAATAATCAGATGACATAACATGAAACAACTGTAACAAGTCATTCTTGATTCTAATTTAAAAGATGCTGGATTCTTTTCAAATGAAATAACATAAAAAAGTTTTGTTTAACATAGAGAGTTGATTCATTTATTCCATGATAGAATGTCATCAACAGTGACTTGTTCAAGTTTTCACAAGTAAAACACTCAAGTTTGTCATGTTGACAGGATACAGAAAGATCCTTTAGCAGTGCTCTTTTCCTTCATGTAGTACCAGTTAGTAAAACCTTGGTTGTTGAGATTTATCCACCTATTATTGTTGATATGCCACACTGAAAAGTTTGACTTTACTTTGGATTCCATCAATATTTTTGTACTTAGTTTGCTTTTCCTCCCCTATTATTATTATTATTACTGGTGTAGCTAAAAGGGTCTTTGCTAGTAAATGTACAACACAAGTGTACCCTGAATACATCCATCTGTATACCAATGTACCCCGCTTTGAACTCCAATCTGTACACCAATGTACCCCGCTTTGCACTCCAATCTGTACACCAATGTACCCCGCTTTGCACTCGAATCACCATAATCTTGAGAGAACTGATTTTTTCAAAAGATGTTCTTTTCATCCCAAATCAGACACATATTTAGTATATGTTGTTTTGGCTGTGACTGGCATGAGGCCCAATGAAAGGTAATGGAAACAGCTTATCAAAATTTCAGATGAAAAGTCGTCTAAATTAGGACACTTAACACAATTCATAACCTTCTGCTTTGCTGTAATTTGACAAAAATATTTTAGGCATGTATTTTATAATCCAAGGTGCCCATTTATTACTGCAGACTGTATGTTTTTTAAGCAGATCGAAAACAAAACAAGTGCATTTTTTGCCATAATATATATTATTTCATACTGTGATAAAACATCAAGTTTTTAATATGAATCAGATTATGATCATGAATGTTACAATAATAATACAAGTCAGTGTATTGTCAAATAAATCAAATTATATGAGTTCTATATCTCAAAGTGAACTGCAAAGATTTCTAATAAAATCCACAGGCATTTCTAGTTTCCTTCACAAGATTAATGACTGTTGACCACTGATGACATTCACTGTGATTACTGTCTGATGACCACTGATGACATTCACTGTGATTACTGTCTGATGACCACTGATGACATTCACTGTGATTACTAATTTCAAACTTAACAGGCTGTCAATAGCTTTCTGGTCCAGATTTAAAATCACTTCGCATTTTGCAAAGATAGGAGACAGACCTCTCTGTACTGTCTCTGCACTAGAATGTTGTAATGACAGGACAACCATGCTCATCCTGCAAAGAAGTTCAAATTTAATTCCCGAGGCTGGTTTTGTTAAGGCTCTGAAAATGCTCTCCAATACTCCTCCCAGATCACAATGAGGAGGAAGTTGCCGAGTTGAACTCGAGATGTATTCTTGAGCCACATATTTCTTAGCTTGTAGTTTTTAGCATTGGGAGAAATTACATTTCAGCATTTTGAACAGTCAAATAAGTGTGAGAGCTGCCCTTAAATATAATGTAAGAGCTAACATTAAATATAACATCTTGAACAACAAAATTTTGAACAATGAAAGAACAATCAAACAAAATAAAGAAATAAAAATGCTTTGCTCAAGTTGTTTCTGTCCAAATCATTTCTTGGTTAGTCTCTCCTTTTTATCTCTCTTCCGTCAAAGGTTGACCAACTTTTTAATCAACGACTCATAAACATTATGATCCTTTGATTACTTATAGCACCTTGAAAAACATCTTGCATTCTATCTTAAGCTCTCCAGATTAATACAATAAAGTAATCAATTAACAGCTTGTTGTGTACACATGTTAGCTTTCATAATGATTCTTACTCTACCACACATCATTGCACTGCTATAATGGTTCCAGTCCTCAGCAGATTGGTTCTGGCTGGTTTCAATAATGTGCAGACAGAATGTGAAAAATTACTGGCTGGGGGTGAGGTGGGGTGTCTTTATCTTTTTTCAATTTGTTTGCAAAATCTTTTAATGTTTAAAAGTGGTAGATTAAAACTATAAAATGGTAAGTGTGGTAGATTACCTTAAATTATATTTTTGTCCTTCCAATGGTAGGATCACTTTCACGCCATCGTCATCAATCAAATAAACCAGCCCAAACAAAAATTTTAATTTTAGTGAAAGGTTTGAATTGAAGAAGATTTGCAGTAAATCTATCACCATAAATCAGCACAAAAAAGAAAAGATAAAATTTTGGGGTTTTTTTGCAGGACTTTAAAATAACATTTGCATGCTGCAAGTTCAAGAGTATTATTTACAAAGCATGAAAAGCTGTTCAAAATCAGATCTCATGCTATACTATCTCTCTAATGAACCAATATCTTAATATGGGATTTACTAATGAATGTACATGACTTAATACATGTGACATAAACTGAAAGCAATTTTCATTTTGGTAGAAAAGACTGAAAGCAATTTTCATTTTGGTAGAAAAGAAGGATCTGGGACCTTAATTTGAGCACTTGTTATTTTTTGGCAGAATTGAAACTAAGATGTCTGGAATAAGGGAGGAGGGAATATATTTTAAAAAAATTGATTATGACTATGATCCAAACAGTGATAAGTTCAGTTAACAAAAACTTATTTAATTTTCATCAAACATACATTCTATGTAACTCTGTGAGCTAGATGCTGCAGATTAGCTTTCATAATGATGCAGACTGGTTAAAAATGGTGGTCAACTATCCAAGAATCACATTTTATCATGGTAATTATCTGATTTTATTATCAATATCATCAAATGTACACTGGCAAAAGTACCAACATCTTATCATTAAGTTAAAATGACTTAACCACATCCCTAGTTACAAACATTCATACAATTAGTTATAGATGGGCAAAAGGCACATGCATATCTAAATAGTGGTCATCACATTTTCTTTTCATCTAAACTGAAAAATGTATTTTGAAAAATGGCAGAAGACACACTTAGTGTTAAATGCTGGAGAGTTTGTCTCCTGTGTAGGAATGATGGACACAGGTTGAATAAGGATTCCCGACCAGCAAATGCTGGAGATTTTGTCTCCCTTGCAGAGAGTGCTTGACATTAAGTTGAAAACGAGGTAGACTCCTGAACAGTAAATGCTGGACAGGACAGGTGTGACCAAATCAATCTACCAGAGTTGATAAGTGGCAAATAAATATTCAACCAGGTGTGTTTTTTTTCCCATGTATTCCATGTACTCCAGCTATTGTAAAAATTACAAAATGGTCCAAAACATAATTGATGTTTGTGGATTTTAATTAAACAGATGCTGTTTCATGACTCTTTTTGTGTTTTTGATAGAAAATGTCCATATTGTTGTTGGTTTATGTTTTGTCTTTCCTTCACATGATCATGTCTGAAATAAATTAATGAAGCTTTCTTGATAAATTTTGCAAAATATCCATAATGTAAAATGGATTTTTTTAAATCATATTTATATATACCATGTGTTTATGAAATTAAAATTATTATTTACTTGAAAGTAATACAAAAGAGAAAAGAAACATCCAAAGGAAAAGAATCAAGTAAATGGTAACAGTGCATGTAAAAATATACATAGTTTTATAATGAGTTATATGATTGACTTAAAAGAGAAAAATATATTAAAAAAATTAACAAGTGTTTCCTTTCAAAAGACTGAAGATGCCATAAGTTAACATTTCTTATGTTTTGATTCTTTGTCTTTAAAAGTATTGTCACTTAATCAAAACCTTTTGAAATAAGGCACATACCTGTCTACAACGTGAACAGTGACCTGAATATCAGTACAAAATTATAAACCGTGTCAGCAGCAAGGGGAGTATGTTACTTAACCAAAACCTATTGAAATAAGGTACAACATACCTTTAAGCAAGGAGAACAGTGACCTGAATATCAGTACAAAATTATAAACTGCATCAGCAGCAAGGGGAGTATGTTACTTAACCAAAACCTATTGAAATAAGGCAAACATACCTTTAGGCAAGGAGAACAGTGACCTGAATATCAGTACCTATAAACCCTGTCAGCTGCAACAGGAGTATGTTACTTAGCCAAACCTTCTGAATGAGACAAGTACCTGTCTATAGGAAGAAACACTGACCTGTAGGTTAGTACATCAAAACCATGTCAGGCAGCAATAGGAGCGTTAATGAATGGAAGAAACAATGACCTGTAGGTTAGTACACCAAAACCATGTCAGGCAGCAATAAGAGCATTAATGAATGGAAGAAACACTGACCTGTAGGTTAGTACACCAAAACCATGTCAGGCAGCAATAGGAGCGTTAATGAATGGAAGAAACACTGACCTGTAGGTCAGTACATCAAAACCATGTCAGGCAGCAATAGGAGCGTTAATGAATGGAAGAAACACTGACCTGTAGGTTAGTACACCAAAACCATGTCAGGTAGCAATAGGAGCGTTAATGAATGGAAGAAACACTGACCTGTAGGTTAGTACATCAAAACCATGTCAGGCTGCAATAGGAGCGTTAATGAATGGAAGAAACAATGACCTCTATGTTCATACATCTAAACCCTGTCAGCTGGAAGAGGAGAATGAGAAGCCAGGAAACAAACATAAATTTGCTGAAATGTTGAGTGTGGACTAATCATTAGACAGGACTTTGTAAAATAAAAATTTGCCAAAATTTACTGCAAACATTGGCTGCTTATCATCGGATACAAATTTGCCGAAACTGACTACATATGGATCAAACATTGGCTGCTTTTCATCGGATAAAAATTTGCCAAAATTGACTACAAATGGATCAAACATTGGCTGCTTATCATCGGATACAAATTTGCCGAAATTGACTACAAATGGATCAAACATTGGCTGCTTATCATCGGATAAATACTCTAATTTAATAATTGCTCATGTCAATCAACTGTATATGGCTTAGACCAAACACCTGCTGATGAGTAACATATGTACAGGTCTCGGTTTAAGACCTTTGCAATTATAAAGCATTATATATATGGTAAAGAAAATGGAAAGTTAGGATAATATAATTACTTCTATTGCATGGTAAAATTTCAATGAAAGTTTTCACCAGAAGCCAAACCATGTCCAGCAGAAATCAGAATTGGTAAGGATGGGCGGGGGTGGGGGAGAGGTTTACTGCATGTAATGAGAGATGACAGGTAAAGCAAGTAACCACAACCAGTAGATATTAATAAATTGAAAATGCAAACTAAAATAAACAATTTGCCCAATTTATGCATGAATACTTACATCTACCTAAATTGTTTAAAAAAAGAACAGGTTTTTTAATAAAATATCATCACAGTAGTGTAATAAATATTTGCTTGCTATTTATTATGTCATGTTCTTTAGAATTCTTTCATTCCTTAAGCTGATACACAGAGTTTTACAAAATCAAGAATACAAATTTCTCAAATTCAGTAATAATTTCTTATCTGTAGTATTGTTTGTAATTAAAATTCTTCAAGAGCAAATCTCATGCCATTTTCTTCAAAAGTAATGAAAGAGAATAAAAGAAAAAAGAAGGTAATGACTTCATACCATTGTTTTGGAAGGTATACTGGGAGAGGTGAGGAGTCACCAAAATGATACTCGTGAACACTGTAACATCTTTTGATTACTTGGTGATTACTGTGTATGTTTGTTTATCTGTGCACACAGCTGCAAACAACAAAAGGCCCAGACTTGCACTACTGCATAATGTGACAACAGACTGGTATCTAGATTATTTCTTTTATAAACTGATTTATAATAAATGGCTTCAATGAAGATCTGCTGGACCAGTTATATTATGTGATGACAAATCTGGGTCTATGCAGTTTTTTAATCTATTAAATAACTTCAAGTAAATAACTTAGACCCATATCTACTGAACCAGTCACATTTTGTGATGACAGACCTGGGTCCTTGTTCTATTAATTTAAAATAAATTCAGGTCAATAACTGAGACTTTGATCTGGGTCTAAGCTGTTTGTTCTAATAAATGATTTCATGTCAATAAGTCTGACCCAGATCTGTTGGACCAGTCATATTACATGATGACAGATCTGGGTCTACGCAGTTTGTTCTATTAAATGACTTCATGTGAAAACATCGACTCAGCTCTGCTGGACCAAGTGTATTATGCAACAACAGATTTAGGTCTATACAATTTATAAGTGAATATGTGTTAATACATAAACATAACATACATTACATGCTTTTGTTTCTTTGCTATTCTGATGTGAATGACATAAAACTGTATGTTTGCCCTGCTTATCCAAAAGATGATTCTTGTCATTAGGCAGTCTTCACGTGATGTCCTACAAAACCTCTCTGTTTCCCTAATGTCCTACACTGGAGTAGGTGTGGCACTTGTGGAGATAGGGCTATTTTGCATGAAGAGGTCCATACCTAAATATAGTTCTAAACAACCTTCCCACTAGCACTGGTTGTTAGATGAGTGGAATTTCTTTTCACCTTGATAAAACACATACCAGAATGCTAAAACAGGATTAAATTGGTTTTATATCTGCATCACTGGTTCGAATATTTATTGCAAAATGATGTGTTGTACCAGAAAAGATCTAAAGACACTGACAAAGTAATATTTTCTACCACATACCTGGCAAAAACTGTGTCTGCAATGGAAGTTTACAAGACCTAGACCCAACTGACATATTATTATTATATATCATGGTCATCTCTAGTGTCATCTTATTTAATTTAAATTTCACAATTCATGTCAAGTTGGATAATCATAATACTGCTCATAGTAGTAAAGAGTCACATGTTCTTCATGTTCTAAGAAGACCTCCATTAACTAGGAGCAAATTCAAACCAAGTGAAACTAATTCACCAGAGAAACATGTTTACAAGTTGTTCTCTCCTATTTGTACTACATGCATATATTTCAATACAGACATGGAATTGTATATAGCTTTCCTTTATGCTCTCAGTGGTGAGAAGAAACAGCTTGTTTTTGAAATTGTGTAACATTGATTTTTAAGGAATGACATGTATTATACTAATTATTGGTGGACCAGCTGTGCATTAGTGTTTACAATGAAACTTAATTAAGAGAGTCCAGAACACCAGCATATCATTTCACTCTATGTAAAATTAAATGTAACATGAGCTACAAATTATTAAGATCAGAACGCAAGTTTTAAAGATTTTGTATCTGGATTTTTGTGCACATTTCGAAGGCTTATATCTGTAATAGCACCACAGTCTGCCACAGTCAAATGGATCAGTTGTTAAAATTATTAACAGTGCTGTTTATACAAGCAGTTTCATTCCATTTTGGAAATAACATTGATATTGACAACAGTTTGGTTAAGCAACAAACATGTAGCCTTCTGCTGACCCTAAACTGCAATTATACATTAACAATGACAAGAGATCCCAAATGTGACCTTACAGATAACACAAAGAATCATACTGAAAGTCGAAGAAAGAGATCAACAGAAACAGTACAATTGCAGGCAGCCTCCACTGAAAATGATGCCATTTTGCAGAAACTCAAGAGGATGGATCACAAATTGTCCAAGAACATGGAAAATTTGTCAATAAGAGTGCTGAGAAGTGTTCGGAAAATGGAAGCCATTGTTGATGATGTCCTAACAAAACAGTCAAAGCATACCAGTGGAAGCCAAAATGATGGCATATGTCCTCCTGGATTTCAGACAGTGGAAAAATGGCCATATTGTTATTTATTTTCAACATTCAATACCACTTGGTTTGAGGCTCGGGACTATTGTGCTGTCTTTGATGGTGACTTAGTCACCTTGGATACACTCAAGGAACATTATATTGTAACATTTCTGATAAAGAATAACCCAGGTAAATTATATTTATCTTCTGCAAACCAAATTGTGTTATTTTGAAGTGAAATGTACACTAAATTCAATAGGTATACTTTCTTTTGAAGAATAAATTGTTTTATCTGTAACATATTTACAAAAAATTCTGAATGTCTCAGAATTCTGTAATTATTTATCACTTCCATCTTTTTCTTAGGTATATTGACATTAACTTAAAATCACATTTTTGCAATTCAAAATATTAAAATAAAACAATTAGTAGTACTGAGATCAGCTGATTTTACTTCATATAATAGCTCAATACCAGTAAGTAAAATCAGTTGACAAAGACAAACTTAAGAAAAACTGTTCAACATATTAAAACAAAAATCTATCAAAAATGGATGGATGGCAATTTGCTATGTAATGGTTATGGTTTCTGGAGGTGTCTTTCTTTATAAGCGAGGAAACAAAATCAAAATTGTAATCTTCATTCTGTTAAATAATATACTTAAAGATTTTATCCCCCTCCTGCATGAGATATAGAATAGGCCAGACGCTTTCTCCTGCATGTCGTAACAGGTGAAGTTATCTGCCCTGGAGCTCATCTAGCGAGTTCCAGTTAAGAAAGTTCTGGATTGTCTAAAACAGTATGGCTTACATCAAAGTCTAACTTTGTATTTCAAGAATTTTACCCTTTTATGCCTTATACCTAATGTACTTTGCAATATATAACCATGATTGTACTGATGTGCTGTAACACACGCTCTCCTATTAACATCTAATATGAAAGCAAGCATATTTTGCCTTTTTAGCTATGGCTAATACTCTTCCAATTGCTGTGTATTTCACACTGACCATTGACCTTCTCCCAGAACCACAGGGTTGGGCCTACAGTTATTCCACTCTTCCAAATGGCTATCATGTGGGAAACTTATATATCAAGTTTGATGAATTTTCCATGCAATAGTTTAGAAGGAATACAGTTATGGTTGGATGGACAGAGGATATCACATTATCCCTAAAATCAAAGCATGGGATAATTTTTTATTAAGTAATAAACATTGATAGGTTATTTGTACCCTGAGAATGTAACTCTTAAGCTAGGTGTATAATGAGTTTTGCCAATCTGTTTACAGATTATCGTGATGCATTGGGATGGTGGACAAGTGGGACTTTTGTCTCAAAGACAAAGCAGTGGATATGGACATCCCAGCTGCATATGAGACCTTTTACCTTCATCAAGTGGGCCTCTAGAGAACCAAATGAAACTCTGTCTCAATGTGTGGCCCTTAATAAGGACTTTGACCACCTATGGAGTGATGAACTATGCACCAACAAGTTCAACTTTGTGTGTGAAATTTCTACTGCTTGATCTACATATTGGAGAGTAACCTATATATATACACGTATAGTATGTACGCTGTATCAACAATATACGAGATGTATAAATTTTTCATTAATAGGAAACGAGGACTGCCGAGTTTCCTTTTAATGAAAAATTTATACGAGTGGTATATCATTGATACAGTGTACATACTGTAAATATACATGTATTTTATTTATATCACATACAAATGCATATATTTGCCCTTTGAATGGAGTTAAGATTTACTACAGGCAGCTGTGTATTGACCGAATGAATGAACTTCTCACATCCCCGAGTATGTCTGCTACAAAATGTAGTTCTATGCCTTTTGTGGCTATTCACAATCACTTTTGCATATTGATAAGTTGATTGTTTTCTTTTTTTAGTTTCTATATTTCTTCACATTGATTAAATCAATATAACACACACTTATGATTTAGACATGAAAGATGGTTTTACTAATAAAAGTAGAGCACTACAAATGCTAGGTTAGCTATGCCATTCACATGAATGCTAAGCCATTCACCTACCGGCTCATGGAAATTAATGTGGAATAGAAACTAAGCGAAATGATGAACCAACAAGAGGTAATTAAAGTATTTTAATATATTTAAAGTTGATCTAAGTCATTATTCTGCTTTAGTAACAGTACCATAAACTCTCTCTCTCTTTCTCTCTCTCTCTCTCTCTCTCTCTGGTCAGTTTGACTTTAAAACTCTCTCTCTCTCTCTCTCTCTCTCTCTCTCTCTCTCTCTCTCTCTCTCTCTCTCTCTCTCTCTCATCCTTTGGTTGGTTTGACTTAACTTTTACCATGATTCATACGTACAGAGATATCGTGGGATGACATAAACGAAAATCCTCTACATTTGTCATTTCACAGATTTTGGCCCGTATCTTGCTACGATGGTCCAGAGAGAGAGAGAGAGAGAGAGAGAGGTCTTTGGACATTTTCATATTTAATTAATAATAATCGATTTTTAGAACATTATAGACTAGTATGTTTAAAAAACAACAACAAAACATTAAATACATCAAAGTATGTATACCATGTAACCAAGGAATTTACTGTATATTGTCGACATGGTTTGCAACTTTGTATCATTGATAAACACTGTAGATAAATCCCCAGGAAAGTGCACATGTATCGTTATGATGAACCACATTCTTGTAGGTTACTTGGTGTAATTTCTAATTCAAGGTTTTAATCCAGCCCAAATTCCTTTTCTCTCTCACTCCACATTTCTGCATAGTTTGTCCATTATGCATGAGAGGGGAGGGGGGGGAAAGAAAGCAGAAAGATTTGTGATGAAAATGTGTACCATATTAAATTCATTTAGCAAACGAGGATTATTAATACTTTTTATCGTTATTTTCATACATCACTAATGATTAATGTGTGGAAATTCATCATTGATCAGAAACAACTGTAGACGGTAGCTAGAATGTTTATATATGCGTATTATTGCGCCATGTGTGGATCACAATTTGATATACCAATAGTATTGGTATATCAAATTGCTTTTTGAACCATATATAAAATTTTTACAGTAGAACCTGTCTTGAAAGACCATCCCTTCTGCCCAAACATAAATGATCTCTCAAGACAAATTGTCTCTAAAGACAGGTCATCTCTCTTGGCAGTGGTCTCTCATGACAGGCTTTACTGTACCAACCAAAGACAAAGAAATTTATTGACATAATTGAGAGAATAGAGAACTGATTTCTGGAGTTCAAGTTTTGATGCTTAAATATCTTAATATAATTCACTCACTTCGATGATTTTTTTCAACTTCAACAAAGTGTCAGAAGAGTCACATCACTGACATCTTGAACACTAGATCTGTTATACAGTAGTGTTTCCTTAGTTAGTTTTGTTGACATGTAGTAGTGTTTCCTTTGAAAATAATTACTTTGTGTGTATATATATATATATATATATATATATATATGTTGTAGTGTTTCCTTTAAAAATAATTAGCTTGTATATACATGTAGTAGTGTTTCCTTTAAAAATAATTACCTTTGATATACATATAGTAGTGTTTACTTTAACAATATTAACTTTCAATCCATACCCTAGAATTCTGCTAAGAAAAGGATTTGTAAGTAGTCTTCTGTATAGTAAAATTATTTTTTTTTTCAACTTGATGATATTATCTAGAAATAAATTACTCTGATCAGTCTCATTGTCAAATAAAATATGAACTTATTTCATCTACATTATTTGTATAGGTTACTGAATTCCTGCTGAAAAATATTTATGTGGACTGATTGTTTTGGCAACAAGCTTGTAATACAAAACCAATTTCTGTTTGACAGTGGCCAATGAGCTTTTAATATAAAATCAATCATTGTTTTGACAGTGGGCAATGAGTTTGTAATACAAAATCAATCACTATTTTGGCAATGGCCAATGAGTCTATAATTCAAAATCAATTTTTGGCAGTGGCCAACAAGCATGTAATACAAAATCAATTACTCTTGGCCAGTGGCCAATGATTTTGCAATACAAAATCAAACACTGTTTTAGCAGTGTTCAATGACCTTGCAATACAAAATCAAATACTGTCTGGCAGTGGCCAATGATATTGCATTAAAAAATCAAACACTGTTTGGCAGTGGCCAATGAGCTTGCAATACAAAATCAAACACTGTTTGGCAGTGGCCTGTGAGTTTGCAATTCAAAATCATTGTTTTTGCAGTGGCCAATGAGCTTGTAATACAAAATCAATAACTTCATTATTATATAATTAAAGCCATCAAGAGACATGCAACCATTATTTACTAAATCTTCAATGAAAAAAAAACAACCTGAAACATAATGTTCTATCTTAAAAATTTCATTTTAGCTTCACAAAAATACATTTTAAACAGCCATTCCATCATAAATTCTCAATACATGAATTGTGTTTATGCATGTTTCATAACATTACTGATGGGGCTTAAGTCAAACCATTTTGCTGAATTAGCACAGAACTCCTTAGCTTCCCCTTAAAATTATGAATAACAGTTATAGCATCTGGTGAGATTTATTGATATTAAGTACAGAAGAACAATCCAGCATTATTATTGCAAAACTTTGATCAGAAGTCATGGATTGCAACTTAACAAAACCGAAGAGTTTGGTTCAAAATAACAAATGACTGACAGTAGAAATAATATAAAGGGCATGCATAATTATCTTCTATTAAATCAATATGCACATTTTCATACTTAATGCTTTACCATAACAGAAATGATAATAATTAGACCAAAGGACAACAAAAAAGATATAATAAAAATGATGAATAACTTATGATTCATGTATGCATGCAAACACAGGAAACTGACCAGCAATTGTCACCGATGAATGGGTGAAACGTTACCTTAAACAGAAAACCAACCAGCAATTGTAACAGCTGTATTGGCGAAAAAGTGACTTCAAATAGTAAACCAACCAGCAACTCACAGATGCATGGGAAAAACATAACCTCAAACAGAAAATGAACTAGCAACTGTCACAGACGAATGGGGCAGAAGTGATTTCATCTAGAAAACCAATCAGCAACTGTCACAGATGTGTGGGGCAAAAGTGACCTCATATTACTCTAATATTGTCAAACTTGCAAACCTCTAAAGAGATATAAGTGTAATTAATGTGGATAAAAAGCAGAATCTGAATGAGTGTGTGTGTGTGTGTGTGTGTGTGTGTGCACATATTAAAACTTAGCAGCACCTAAGTACAACAATGGCTACACTGTACAAATTAAAGTTCCAAAAATGTAAAGATGTATAGCACAAAAACTGGTATGAAGATAAACTCATCTGAATAAATGTTAAGTAAAAGTACTACAAGATAAAAGGTAAATATTTAAATATTCTGAAAAATATTTAAAAATATATATAAACACAAAAATTAAGTGTAATCTACATAACAAATTTCATAATTACAATCACAAAACATGCTCACAGTATATATACAACACACAGTTTATGTAGTCATTATGTCTAACTTTCTAGTGCAACTGATTGTAAAATCAACTCACCATATCTTGCAACTAGCATGGTCATGTTCTAAACTTGTTATTACATCAATTACATATTCTTGTTTAAATTTGTGAAGCACGCTTAATTTATCCTTATTCTGATCTGATATACTTGAAATATCAAAACTATCCTTCTTCTGTAACAAATTTTAAAGTTATTTAACATTCATGAGCCACATTAATAAAGCCTGCCTCCCTTGTACCATTATTTTCAGCAAAGACTACCTAATTTTCTTCATTAATATAATGAGAGACAACTGCTATAAACAGAACAATAGGAAAGTACATGTACACTATGTGTTTACTCTTTTGAATATGCAAAGACTATGTGGGCACCTTTTGTATAATTTTCTCACAGATAAATAATGTTTGTGGGTAATATTGATTTATAAAAAGGACAAACAGCTTGTTCTTGCTTTGTTCATTCTGGTCAATGTATATTCAAATGTGTAATTCATAGACAGACATACATAAGATGTAAGTTAATCTATACAACTGTAAGCATTGTGTCAAAATTGTTATGGCTGACAGGTCCTGTTTAAAGTATTGCCAGCATCAGGATAGGCAAATTTCTGTCTTCTTCTGATGAACGAAAGTCTATGAGTCTGTTACAGTTATGTGACATTGAAGGTCATCAATTTACTGAGAAGCTACCCAGCAGTATGAGTAAGTAATGGCAGAATAAACCGTCAACTATCACATTCAGACACCTCCTAATGTGAGGTTTAGGAAGTTATTTTTCCCATTTTTGTCATAGGAAAATCCAACCACATAAGAATATATGATTTGTGCTATGGTAAAATATAACTTCCAAACAACATTAGCTGAAGACTCTTTTCTTACCACCATAAAACCTAAGTAACAAATCACTATGGATGTAGGCAGTAAGGACTACACATAAACTCATGAATTAACATAGTCTCAGTTTTGTATTCTAAACTAAATATCTGTGTGGGTGAAAATATAAAACACATGTGACAATTCAGCAATCACATAAACCTCAGTTTTGCATTCAAAGTCAGAGATCCTCAAAAGCTGGTTTACTGAACAAAGAAACATTCTAAATTAAGTCCAGTCTAAACCATGACTCCTTCAAGCTGATTAATTTTAAACTGAAATTGTAATAGAGACTTACTGAATAGTCAGGTGGAGTTTTGCCTGAGCTCCTGGCAGTTCCATCTGTTGTTCTCCATTCCACAGTTACAAGCCCTATTGAGCCCTGAGCTCTCACCACCAGGAGGCGCACTCTTCCAGCTTCCTCAGCCACCCATATCTGAGATAATATATGTGTATGTCCAAATTATGTGCATCATTTACCTGCTCTAATTATGCCAACTTTAAAATCTTGTTTTCATTTCACTTTACTTCCATAATTCCATTATTTTCGTAAGGGAGAAACAAATTGAGATTCTTCTTGCATTTTAGGCAAATTTTACCCCTCCATAAAAAAAAGGACTTGAATTGGATTAAAAAGTTTTACAACTCTTTAATTGCCATTAAAATCCTATGAATATGTTACAGTATATGCAGTGATGGAAACTATGCACAACATAGAAACACAATACCTTGAAAATTAAGTAATTTCATATATCCGATGCTTTCAAATCCTGGCTGTGAACACATGAGAAACATCCCGTCCCTGTCCTCATTCATAATTAAAACAATATAAATACATTAGCAAATATATAAAAACAAAATATTTTTAACGTATTCTTCCTCATAGACAATGACTCACTTTTGGTGCCTCTGTAGCAGATGAGATTATTGGGTCAAAAGGCTGGGGAGGGAACTCAGCTGTTGAAAACTGTAGTATTCCATATGGGTAATCATTCTCCTCGATAATAACAGTGGATCTGCTATTGGTGGTATCAATACTTGCACCACTGACATTTGTGCTGCCGATAAGCCCATCATCTGTTGTTGCATTAATAAGTCGAATCTCGTATGTCTCTAATAGCTCAGGTAAGAGGTCTTGTTTGGCAGCCAGTGTGAATGTCTGTAAATATATTATAACCAGTATATTATTAAAGTTCAATATTATTTAATTAAATTAATTAAATAGGTACTATTATTCCTAAAATATTACACAAATTTTAAGTTTTCATGAAGTTATCCAGAAACAGAATTTTCAAAAAAAATAATTGATGTGGAGCATCATACAGCATAACATCAAATGCCTGAACTTGCAATGGTTAACCAGTTTCAGAGGTTCCTTGTTCAACTCAACCAGGTTTCATACAAACTGCCAGGTCTTAAACATAAGTTCAAATAAGCCATAGTGATTAAGTAAAACACATCTGAAGCAATAAAATATGCTGCATATTTTATCCATAGCAAAAATTTTATGCAGCAAATATGCTGAAAGTACAAAATTTGCAAAGTGTATTGACACAGATGTAGTATGAAATAGCTTATCAGCCTGAAAATGAATTGACACTGAAATAGTATGAAATACCTTATCAGCCTGAAAATGTATCGACATGGAAGTAGTATGAAATAGCTTATTAGCCTGAAAATGAACTGACACTGAAATAGTATTAAATACCTTATCAGATTGAAAATGTATTCAAACTGAAATAGTATGAAATACCTTTCAGCCTGAAAATCAACTGCAATGGTATCAACTCACACTGTATGTTGTTTAATTAAGTCAAAAGCAAAATTTTTAATTATTACATGGCTTGTGATCTAGCTTCAACAGCAGAAAGATGTATTTCATATTTCACTGATTATAGCTCTATTTTTGTTTAGCTAAAGGTAACAGATAATAATAGATTCTAACTTTAAATTTAACTTTTGTGTTTAACAGATTTTCTCATTTGTGAGCAAGCTTTTGCAACAAATTTACAATGATGGGGTCAAAGATTAAGTAAAAGTCTTAATTGTACATCCAGGTAAGCACTGAATTTGTATGTCCTTGAGTTGATGTGTGAAATGCATGATCACTTACATGAAAAACTTCTTGGCATAAGGATCTAATTATATCCATACCTTAGCAATGAGAGACTGTAATAATCTCCACCTGTTCATCTATAACTGCTTCTCCTCTCACACCACAGATGGAAATTCACAAAACTTGGAACTTAGACTGTCTATCATAAAACCACCTGTAAGAGTGGTATGATATCTGGACCCCTGTGTGGAGTCCTTGCAAGGAGGTCAAAAGTATATAAAAATGTACAAAAAGTTGCATTTCTGTGACATTTTAAAATATTTTTTTTATCAAACTTCATATTTGCATCTGAGGAGGAAGACAATTAATATTATGAAATATACTTTGAGTTACATGTTCCCAGGTCATAGTTTGGTTGAGTGACTTGAAGGGATGGGGATTTACCATACCAGTAATATATTCTGGGGTACAAGTTCCCAGGTCACAGCTTGGTCAAGTGACTTGCAGGGGTGGGATTTACCATATTATGATATGGTATCAGCTCTAGTTCATCTTCAATTCACCACAAGATGGGTAGGCATTGGAAAAAATTAAGTACTACTTCAATATGAAACAATGTAATATCCACGCCTTCATCGTGTGCAAACTTGAACCTTCCATTTGACCTTTGACCTCACTATCAACAGTGCTCTATTTGTGGAATCATAGGTTTCCCGCAATTGTTTGTCCTATGTTCCCCAAATCTTGACCCCAGGCATGCTTTTTTCTGAAAATAAAAAAATAAAAAACACACCTGCAACTTTTCTTTACTGGATGTCAATCCAAAGTTGCAGATCCAGAAATATTGTTTAGTGGGTCACAAACAATTAGGCACGGGGTCTTTGGGATGGAACCCAGTGGAGGGGGACCAAGGGGGCAAAATCCCAGAAGCTCCTGAATTTTAAGCATTTCCAGGGTAAAGTCTTGACCATCTGACTATAACAAAAACATACTCTAGGAAACATTCCCTTTGTTTTGCACTCATCTGGACGAGGGGGGATAGGGGAGCATGCACTGGCTCTGACCACCACCACCATCATCTGCTACTGATTAACATCTACCTACCTGTAGGTATAAGCAATGCAATTAAAGCTGTAATATGATAATCAGTATCCATTTTAAAACAAAACATCTGGCAACGAAAACATAAAAGGTTTGTAGTAGCCAGTAAAGCATCAACATAAAGTTTTTGACTGCCACTAGTGTTACATATTTCAAGGTAAAAGTCACACCAATGGCAATGAAAATTTTATTTTTTGTTTGAGGTTGAATTAATAAAAATAAGACTTAATTTATGCCAATACACAATTTGTCATTATAGTAAATTAAGTCCAAAGGACTTTATTTTAACTTTGTGAGTGATTAGGTAACAATTTACACATCGATATATACCCAACCATGATAATTTAATCCTTATGAATTCCATTTACATCCTTTCTATCATCATATCAGCAGATTTCATTGAAAAAGCGTTCACTTTTAGGTAGCTGCAAGTTTTGTTTCATTAATCTTTTCACTGCAACATAATACATAAAACCATCTTCATTAGATAAACGTGGTCATTTTTTTATGTAGTAATTATAGGTTACTGCATTTGTATGGGAAAATATGAACGAGTTTTTCGGATGGCTATACTGCATGACCTTGGGAGTGCAGTATATTCATCCGACAAAACGAGTTCATATTTTCCCATACAAATGCAGTAACCTTTTTATTATATGCTCATTTTCTTATTCTACCCAAGGCTTAAATATATAAACAAAAATACACTACAAGAAACAAAGTAAGTGAATGTATGCCGTATTCCAAACTAAATACACAAGCGTAGCTGCATCATTTACACAACATTATTAATGCGCACATAACTCAGCCCAGACATATTTGAAGTTGGTCACGCGCTAGACATAAGTTTTGAAAGAAAATGGCATTTGCTCTACTTAAAATTGAAATCTGGAGTAATATTGTTAATGAATGCGCATTGCAACAACTTTTCCATTTGACCTGGAATGAATACTTTTTGGTATTTTTGTCGATTTGACGCAATTTCGTGATTATGGTCTGGATTTATCTACATGAAGTAACTTACATCGGATTCCAGCAGCGTCTGCCAATTTAATCGTATTGAAGTGTGTTGACATCGGCGTGTGTGTTTCTGTTCTGTCATTGAATGATTCAGATCATAATGTGGGAAAAATATGAAGTCTTTCAATTGCAATTATCGAAAAGACGCTGTGGAATTTAATATTTATTTCATTTTGAGTGCAGTAAGGAAGATATAACTGCACTTGGAATATACTTGAAATTACAGTACAGTTTCGAAATGTGTAATCAACCTTGAGAACCCATGACATAACTCATGTAATTCAGATTTGCAGAACTACGAAAGTACATTTTGAGGAAATTCAGGATGTAAAATTTCAAGTATATTTTTGCCATTTTATTACCAGCTAAAGAAGACAGTTTATGTCTTATAACTTGCATCTTATTGTGAGGACTCTGTCTGGCATCTATAGCTAGCCTAAATATGAAACACTGTATCAAAAAAGTTAATGCGGAATGTGCCAAAGCTGCTGATATGTGGCAGTCCATGAAACATTCGCTGGTATGTGGCAGTGCATGAAATATCTGCTTTAGTTCATTCAAAAAAAAATTGTTTGTTTACATTAGAAAGTAGTTCCTTTATTCACGTGCATCCAGTATGAATTCAGCGCGAGGGTGCAATATCGGGAAATATTGAATGATTCTGACAATGTAAAGTTAACGGAAATAAATGAGCATACGATAATATAAGGTAACGTGTCAGAGCATGTCATGCCAGTGATCTAAGGCGCTTGTTATCATCATTTTTAATTTAAATGCAATTGGTTGATGATGTTTACACCAGCTATTCCTGTTTTTAACATTGAGCTTGCATATGGCATGTGTTCTTATAGCATTTGTTGTCCCTATTTCTATGCATTTCGATCTTTCAAAAACAAACTTGTCCATTTTTAGTGAGATCCCTTGCTCATCATATGTCACAATAACAGCTGGTGGAACATATCCAAGTGAAATGCAATACTTTCTGAAAATTGGCTTGTAAAGCCTGCCATATACTTTCTTCAGGAAAAGATCTGAGAGTTGGAGTGCAGGAAGGTCTGTGCAATTACATTGTTTTAACTTCTGCTGGGTGATATTAATCTGGGGTTTGTAAATTTTGATAGGAAATTACAGTGGTCGGTGGTGAATGGGGGCTTGTTGTTGTTATTATGGTGTAAGGCACTGGTATAGATAAAGCTTCACATAAAATGACCTGAAAACAAGGAATCAAAAGTCGTCTGCAGAATTTATCAATGTGTAAAAAATTCCATTTACATCCAATCAAACTGTAGAAAATGGAGACAATTCATAAAACTTAATTATTAAATCAATGATTTATTAATTTGAAACAAAAAAACAAATTTTGAAAAATGGCTACTAAATGTAACAAATTCAGGTAGATAATGAATGAACACTAAAATAAAATGAAAACAAGATCCAAACCAAACATTCCAAATTAAAACTCACTTCTGGACACCAATAATGTAAGTGTCCAAGGAAAATATGATAGTACAGTACAGATGACAAAGTTAATGTGGCAAAACTGTCAAAGAAAATAAGATTTTCTCTTTGCTTTAGCACTACTAGTGCATTATGTACTACAATTTTCCTTTGCCCCATTAAAATATTGTATGTCCTCCACATGAAGAGGATGGGAGATATAGTGTCCCATGCTCTTGTGATTTTCTAGGTGCAACACTGCATCAATGCACATCCAAATGGCTGAAGGGTAAGTAAAGACTCATATATTCACCTGTGCTCTCTGACCAACTCCAAACAATGCGCTTCCTGTATAATTGATGAAATCATCTGTTGCTATGATGACAAGTCCATCCAACAGTTGATATATCACCCATGTGACAACAACTGTCCCATCACTTCCACGACTTCGGTCCACTGTACATGATACGGTGAAGTTCTCAGTGTTAGATCGACTTGGCTGGCATGGTTGTTGAAACCCAAACAAACCATTAGCATTGTCACTTTTCAAAACTAGTAGAAGAAACATGAGAGAATAAACTAATGTATCGTATGTATGGAATAAGAGACTTTAATATATTGCCTGTGGGTGGGAATTCAAAGTATTTTTATTTTCTTCTCTATTTAGCAGAACTAAACTGAAACTGAATTGTCTTTTAGATCAGTTTCCATGTTTATATACTCATCTCCTCCTATCTCCCCCTCCCCCAATTCAATGGAATGAACCATGAAACAAATCAATGGAGTGGCTGATTCAAATGGTATATTTAAATGGAAAAGTTCCAAATACAATGAAGTCACTCTTCCTGAAAATAGTCAAAGAACCTGGACCACATTTCACTAATTTTCTCAAAGGTTCTTCTAAAAAAATTTACATTTTAGGATGTTGTTCGAAAATACTGAGACTTTTGTCAAAAACAGAAATTACTGAAAGGATGAAAATTAACTCATTGTTTCAAAAATTGTACAGCTGTGAATAAGTTTGTCCTTTCAAAAATGTGTTGAGGGATAATTCAAGTTTGAGAAAATCTTGATATTTTCCTCATAAAACAAAACTCTTCTCATGAGAATTCAAATGTCTGTACAACTGTATTTTGAACCTTTATTCCTGTTGAATCTGCAGTGAAAAAATGTATTGTTTCCAAGCAAATAATAAGATAATAAAAATCTCAGTTTGAGAAAGAAAATTTGAGATGTTTAGTGAAACTGAGGTCTAGTCTTGTAAGCAATTAGTGAAAACTGAAGTCTGGTCTTTTAAGCAATTAGTGAAATAGAGTCTGGTCCTTTAAGCACTTAGTGAAATTGAGGTCTGGTCTCTTAAGCAATTAGTGAAATTGGGGTCTAGTCATTTATGCAGTTAGTGAAATTGGGGTTTAGTCATTTAAGCAATTAGTGAAATTGGAGTCTGGTCTTTTAAGTAACTAGTGAAATCTGGCATGGTCTTTTAAGCAATTAGTGAAATTGAGGTCTGGCCTTTAAAACACTTAGTGGAACTGCGGTCTGGTCCTTTAAGCAATTAGTGAAATTGGGGTCTGGCCTTTAAAGCACTTAGTGAAACTGGGGTCTGGTCTTTTAAGTAATTAGTGAAATTGGGTTCTGATCCTTTGGAGTCTGGTCTTTTAAGCAATGTGTGACATTGGGGTCTGGTCTTTTGGGGTCTGATCTTTTAAGCAGTTAGTGAAATTGGGGTCTGGTCTTTTGGGGTCTGATCTTTGAAGCAATTAGTGAAATTGGGGTCTGGTCTTTTAAGCAATTAGTGAAATTGGGTTCTGATCCTTTGGAGTCTGGTCTTTTAAGCAATGTGTGACATTGGGGTCTGGTCTTTTGGGGTCTGATCTTTTAAGCAGTTAGTGAAATTGGGGTCTGGTCTTTTGGGGTCTGATCTTTGAAGCAATTAGTGAAACTGGGGTCTGGTCTTTTAAGCAATTAGTGAAATTGGGGTCTAGTCTTTTGGGGTCTGATCTTTTAAGCAATTAGTGAAACTGGGGTCTGGTATTTTGGGGTCTGATCTTTAAAGCAATTAGTGAAATTGGGGTTTGGTCTTTTGGGGTCTGATCTTTTAAGCAATTAGTGAAATTGGGGTCTGGTTTTTTGGGGTCTGGTCTTTTAAGCAATTAGTGAAATTGGGGTCACATCTGGTCTTTTGGGGTCTGGTCTTTTAAGCACTTAGTGAAACTGAAGTCTGGTCTTTTAAGCAATTAGTGATATTGGGGTCTGATCTTTTAAGCAATTATTGAAACTAGAATCTGTTTTTATCAAACAGTTAGTGGCAATATTTGAAATATCTAATTACCAGACCCCTGGGATCACCATGAATGTTGCAAAGTCCCAACATCACTGTTTAAAATTTTCAATAATTTAACCTTCTTTGCTGACTTAACTGTTTCTGGGTATAATTGCTCTATTATCCATACAAGTCAGATCAATTTTTAAAAAAAATAAAATCTACAGCTTAAAATAAAATTAATTTTTTCCTTCAGTATAAGGCAGATATTTATTTTTTCATCTATTACAGGAATTACAGAAAAGTTGAATAAAACAGACCCAGGCCTGTATATTGTCTTCAAACAGAACCAATGCATTTGTTAAATGAATTTCAATATTTGAATACAAAACTCTGCATTGATGGCAATCAAAACAAACAATGAATTTATGGTCAGAGAAGTAACACATACATCTCAGTATCTGCTGATGCAGGTTCAACAATAAGAGACCCAAGAGAGCATGAGATCACTCATTCATCCTAAATTTGAAGAAAATCCATCAAGATTATTTAGGAAATATAAGTAAGAAAAAAAATCTTAATCCAAACCTTAAGACAAACTTTCTATGAATGTGACCTCAACTCCAAGGTCAAAAGGGGCAATCATGCAAGTTTCATCATCATTCATGCCAAGCATTGTATTTATCAAGGGGTTTAGGAAACATAAGCATCAATAAAAAATTTGAACCATAACCTTTATGAAAATTTTCCATCAATGTGACCTTTACCCCAAGGTTATAAGCAAGCACGTCATAGAATAAATGACTTAGCTTCATAATGATTCATTTAAAGTATAAAGAAAATTCCATCAAAAGATTTAGAAGCTCTTAGCAAGTTAAACACCTATAATCAAAACCTAAATGCAGATCCTCTATGACTGTAACCTTGACCCTAAGGTAAAAACAGTAAGTGAGCATGTTGTAGAATGATTTGTTTTAGCATTATTATAACTCATGCCAGGTATGTTGAGAATCTATCAAGCTGTTTAAGAAATTATGCAAATGAAGAACTTTATCCAAAACCTTAATAGACATATGACATTTTGCCACTGTCATAAAAGTAACCATGACTGCTAAGACAAACACCCAATAATGTAGGCTCAACATAAGGTTCAGCACTGAGGTTAAATTTAAATACCATAGAGAAAGGAATAAAGATGGTGCCAAATAACTCATCATAGGATGAAGCTGAATGAATGAAGTGAAAAATATTGTTATATGATAAAGAAAGCATGATATTTAACAGAAAACAGATAGAGTATACCTTCCTTGAGATGATAAATCATCTAAGGAACACTGAATCTAATGAAAAGGCATGAAGTGGATAGGATTTATGAGGTGTTATGTATATTTAATTATTTGTTTGTTAGTTTTAAATCTTTTTTATTCCATTACATGCTATTATAAGGTAACTTTGTTTACTGGATTTGACATTCAGTTCTGTTTGACCTGACTGTTATAATAATAGAAACACTGTATCTAGTTTCTGACCTTGATTCAGAACCAGTGACAGTTGCCATAAACAACTTTTTCTTATTATTTTTTTTTTTATTCTTTCTCATAGTAAGAATTGTTAAGTTCAGTCAAAGCCATACCTGGAGTATGTGTCCTGATAGGAAACATGTAATTATTGTTACAAACTTCTGGAAGAGTGACCCTCATCCTGGAATCTGTTTGCGTCTTAAATTAGTGTATAACTGTTGTCTTGATAGAAGATAGTTCAGTCGGGTTCCAAACATATGCTGTGACCAGTTTGAGCTGAATTTTTATTTTACTGAATTTCAAGTGATTATTTTCCCTGGAAATACAAGTGCTCCTACAAAATTCTTGGGCAAAGACATTCACTGAAATTTATTCGGAATTCAAAATTGGAATATTATTTTCTCTGATTCAACAAAGAACTGTTGACACAACAGCACTTTGCAGATTACAACAGACGTCATTGCCTTCCATTTTTGAATTTCATCGGGACTCGAACTCAGATTCATTTAGGACTTTTTAATAACAGGACTTCTATTTTTTAATTGGATTTGATTTGTAAAACCGTAAGTTCTTTTTCTCATTTTTACCTTGGTTTTCTAGGGAAATATATTATTAAATTTTACAAAGCTTGTTGTCTTCACTCTTTTCTGTTATGTTTTGTAAGAGCCTAAACACATAACAGAGGCCTCTTGTAATAGTGTACTGATCTGAGAAAATATGACACCATTCCTTTATCCAAGTGGAAACCACTCTCATCTGACTTTTGTCATAACAAGAAGACAACTTATTACCATCTTTTGATTATGAACATTTTTGGTTAGTTTAGGAGGGCTGAATTTGCAGGGCAGAGGATGGTATTCCTAGCCTATCATATTTGGGTCCTGTAACTAAAAAGTCTGAATGAAACTGGTTCAGAGGGCTTTGAGAAGAAATTTAAAAAAGAAATATTGATGGATAAGGAATGATGGACATGTGATGGATGCAGGGCTATATCATAAGCTTATGGCAATGTGGCCTAATGTGCCAAGTTACCTGTAAGAGTGGCTGTTGAATCATTAGCTGATATTGTGGCAC
>JAECUM010008780.1:0-22645 GCA_016617855.1 Megalonaias nervosa | reverse complement strand
CCAATTCTCGACAATTTTGGCTTTTTCCTAGTGATGCCACATTAAATTTGACATCATACAACGTGATACTAACAGAGGCGACATTTTGTGTCGTACGACTATTATACTCGAATACGGTATACACTTATCTGACAATAAACTAAATATTAATGTATTTAACTCGCAGGTCATTTCATAAAATTGGGAGTAACCGACACAGATTTGAACGTAACAGGTGGGTGTTTCCCACAGGCACTTGATTCCGGGGTAAACTAACGTGTACACTCAATGATGTTAATTATTTAGTGTACACATTAGTTTACCCCGGAATCAAGTGCCTGTGGTGTTTCCCCAACAGTAGACGGTTGTCCTAGTATAAAATATAGGCTTGTAAACTATCCGGCAACCGGCGCTTAAGTTAGGACGCTTTTGTAATGGATTTTGCATTTCAATTTAATAATTATATTAAAGAGAATGGTGATTTTCAAAAGTACTTTAGTTTAAAGCATGTTTAAACTCTTACTTCAGCGCGTCTGCCGCGCACGTGTGAATGACATCAAATGGCATTGAATCCATTACTTTTAACAATCAAAACTTATTCCAAACTTAAAACAATAAAGTTAGAAGATGCGTGTTATTTTCAGTGTACATACCAGTCTTTCACCAAAGCTTAAATCTGTGCCCACAGGAGCACAACATTTACATTACCGTGTGCCACCATTTTCCTTTATAGCTGTGCTAACCTAGTACGCATGCGTGCAATATTTGACATTCGCAGACAAATAGTTTTTGATTCAGACCATGTTTTGTTCACCTTCGAAATAATATATTTTGAACAGTTCTTCTACGATGAAGATTTTTCTATTGTCACTTTGGATCTAAATATCGGTCTTCTTTCTATACTATGATACAAAATTTTAACCATATTATATATAGATTGCATAACAGAAAATGTTAAAAAATTAAAAGTACCCGAAAGGTAGCTATTTCCAGAAGAAGCAAATATATACGGCTTTTCAAAGATTCTATTTATTTTTCAAATGTGACTAGCTAAACTCTAAATATTTTTAAACTTAAGTTTATTAAGACTGTTTTGTTAATTGACACATAAACAAAGTTGTTTTTTCTATTTACTTGCCCGTAAATGTGTTTTGACTATTAGGGTACCAAAAATTTCAAGGTTCGGGGACATAGTCCCCCAATGATCGCGCTTTTGTCCCCGTATGGTATGATTCGGACTAATATATATATATATATATATATATATATATATATATATATATATATATATATATATATATATATGCTGCGATTATATGTACATTGTCAATATACGCACATTGCAAGAGACCATGAAGTCACCATGACACATTCATATTTTATCTTTACTTGAGGGTTCATAAATGATGTATTTGTATTATATTCTAACTGTCCTATCGCAGTCGAAGATGATGTTATTCATTCTGAAGGATACATATGTGTCCCTCAAATCGGATTCGTGATCTTACCACACTGATCAATCCAAATGAGACCAATTGCAAGACTCGTTTCGCTATCAGTGTATTAAAAGATTTAGGAAACTCCACTACACGATCTAGAACCTATTTGTTTAATATATTTAATATATATATATATATATATATATATATATATATATATATATATATATATATATATATATAATGTTCCCTGACGAGTGTCATGATGAAGATTAGAGTTTTTGCGGGATAATCTCAGGGTTAGGGTGACAAGCGCAGTGATTGTGCAATAGATGAAGCTTTTATTCGATATTGCTCCATTTTCAGGCCTTCCACCAGAAGGGGAGTGACGAGCATAATAGTTTCCAAGATATTGCTGAATATTACTCCATTCCGTGATCTCCGTGTAATGATAAAACAAATCACCGACACAGTCTGGGATAAGTATCTTGATACATATACGTTGGCATGGTCGAACAATTAAATTACAGCTAAAGGATATATGTTTTTAAAATGTGATCTATACCGACCCGATAGCGTGTTCGTCCATCGGCGAGATTAATCGTGATAAATGCATGAGGTTTGTGTTGAGCATATACAAATACGTTTCTAAACCTGATGAGATCCATGTAGCCTGAGCACCAAGTCAAACGAATATTCCTCAGAGTGTGCATATTAACACTGTTAAAAGCTGCCATAAATATTGAAGTTACATCGAATAACTGAAATGCAAACACTGGGTATGCTTTTGTATGACTTTAAATTATATCAGTATTTGCATTCCTTCATCGTAAAATGACAATTTTTTTTTAGCTGAGTTTATCAACAATAACGTCATCGTAAACATCAAAATTATTGATATGTCCCTCAAGATCATCACCCGAATGTGCATCCCTAACATCTGTAATAATTTTGGACTGGTTCGTTTTATTCTTTGCTATCATAATTTTCATCAAAAACTTTATTAACCCTTTAATAATAGTCTCATGTTACTGGTCATCAGCCGATAGTGGAACAAGATAAGGCCTATCCCATCTTAACCATTTCATTATCTAGTTGAGTAAAAGTTGAGTTTGACCGGTTCCTGAAGGACCACTAATATAACATGCCAACATTGGATGATATGTCGCTACAGTTCGTCCTCATGGTGAGGAACAACAATCATTTCCGTGTTGGACGACACGGTAATAATATTGATTACAAAATGATTATATCTTCGTAGTGTGCATATATCAGATTGTCTCTGATACTATTAATCCTGTCACGATAACGACAAAAAAAACCCCCCAAAAACAAACAAATAAAAACACAAAAACAAATCAAGCCCTGCTGAATTACATTGTGGTCAGACAATGACTGAAAAAGTAAATCAAACACCAGTACTTTGATATTACGATCATAGATCTCGAGGATGGTTAGTTGGACTTCCTAATCTAATTACACATTGAAATAATGCGGTTATTCGAATGATTGAAATACAACATGCAAATTAAATCAAAAGTAAGTCAGTGGCAAGTATATGTGGGATGTATAACAGCAGGTTAAGTGCAGAAATATTTCTAGCATTTTCCTTGATTTCTTGCTTTACCTCACTGCAACAAAAGTAGGTTATTTAATGCCGGGGCTATTCAAAAAGGTTGCTTTGCAAAAGGAGACACCACGGCAGCTGTGCCAGGCTCATAAGATAGTTGTATTAGATCGCTGCGACTATTGTCTTGTTTGGTAGCCTTCTGAGACATACAGGAAGCCGAATAGATCCCATTCAGCACCCATAGGCCAGATTGGAAAATTCCTCTGGTGGTGAACCATTATGAATGTATACTGAGTTCACATTACAAATAAAACTACAAATATATCGAACAGTGTGAAATTCGATACACTCGAGAAAATGTATTTCATCTCGTTATACTATATGACGAAGGCCGCACGCACTCCTTCGAACGATGGGTTTAACATTCCAAAGCTTTAATCTTTTCTTCTCATTACACATATTTTGCAAACAATATACAACTTTCTCGAATGTTCTGCCAATAATTTACATTTGATGTTTTAATGCAAATATCATTTTTAAAAGTTCAGATTGATACACAAAAATGAAAACAAAATATTGTTTTGTATGTGCATGTGTCGTCTGTTTAATATATATATATATATATATATATATATATATATATATATATATATATATATATATATATATATATATATATATATATATATATATATATATATATATATATATGTATTTATTTATTAAGATAAATATGCACATATATATACATAGACTTACAGGCATACAAAGAAATATGTACATCGATATACAGAGGCATACGTAGACATACAGAGACATATATACAGAGATGTACATAGACATAGACATACAGCGAGTTATACACAGATATAGACAGATACATACATAGACATATATATACATAAACTTAGACAAACAGGGAGATACATAGACATACAAAGACACATATACGCAGTGACATACATAGACACACATAGACATACATATACGCACACACACACACACACACACACACACACACACACACGCACCGCGCCTTATATATATATATATATATATATATATATATATATATATATATATACGTAGACATACACAGACATACATAGACACATACATGCAGATACATAAACATAGACAGTCTTACAGATACATACGCATATACATACATATACAGATACATAAATAAAGATACATGTATATACAAACGGATACAGGCACATACATACAAGCACATACATATGCATGCATATACTGACACATACATATAGGTACGTACATAAACATACAGATACAAAACACATAGATTCATACAGATACATACAGATACAGATACTAACATACCGGTACATACATATACATACAGATACAGACACATACATACAGGGATATACATATGCATACAGATACAGGCACATACATACAGATACATACATATACATACGGATACAGAGACATGCATACGGTTACATACGTATAGAAGCAGATACAGACACATGCATACAGTTACATAGATTTACATACAGATACAGACACATACACACAGGTATATACAGATGCATACAGATACAGACACATACAGAAAATTACATATATACATACAGATACAGACGCATTCATGCAGGTGCATGTAGATAAATACAGATACAGACACATACATACAGGTGCTTACATATAGATGCAGGCACATGCATCGAGGTGCATACATGTGCATACAGTTACAGGCACGTACATACAGGTACATACCTATACGTGCAGATACAGACACGTATATACAGGTACATTCATATACGTACAGCCCGTTCATTCTGGGAAACTTATCTTTTGCAGCAGCTTCTATCCTGTCCAGCTCTTGCTGGGTTTCCCTTTCTGCCACTTTCTATGCCTTCCGTTCTTTTATACATTCCTCGATGAACGCTGCGAGGAGGTCCCCCTCGAAGCCTACTTCTTCCATTTCAATGACCCGATTCTCCAGTTTCATCTGCCCTTCCGTAGCCATCGTGAAGGATTATTATCAATAAGTGATACATTGTCTCAGCTTACTACAGATTTAACGGATGCTATACATTCCTATCAACGAAATACTTATTATCCGTTTCCATCTACCGACCTGTCTCAGGTATGATATCTGGCCTGATATTTGTATCGCTACTACTATAAGCAAATGAAAGCTAACGAGCACGCAAATGTCAAAATACAAAATACACATAATGGAAACTCTCTGTTAAATAAAATATATATATATATATATATATATATATTCTCTCTCTCTAGATATATATATATATATATATATATATATATATATATATATATATATATATATATATATATATATATATATATATATATATATAAAACCACCTGATATTTCTGAGAGCATTGAAACTGAATAAATTGATCAAGGTTTCAGCTGTTATGAATACAAACTAACACAGGCTCCATAATATTCAGCCATAGCAAACAATTGCATTCGCTATTTTTTACCTTTTAGGCAATAGGAATTTAGATAATAATAATAATAATAATAATAATAATAATAATAATAATAATAATAATAATACAGTTATTTAATGTTATTTCACTAAATTTCCATTTATGTACTTAACAAAAGTAAACAGGATGACCATATAGTTAAACTGTCACGTTCCTCAAAATATTTTCGGATATCATAAACTGGTCCTAGCATTAAAGAATATCATTAATGAACTGAACTAAACAAAATATTCGATATGCTTATCGGGGTGAACTGTATGCACCTTATCCAGGTTTTCAAAATCATAAATCGTTGGATAGATGCAATTGATTTACTATGAGCTCTTAAAATGTGTATTGGTTCGTTTTACACGTGCATTGTCGTCAGTGAGTTTTAGGTCGTACATTTCTTTTTTATTTATTTATTTATTTATTTATTTTTTTGTTTTTTTTTTAATCCACACCTGCTACACTGACAAAAATACTGGATAAAGCTGACCTACATTTATAGTTCTTCAAGCATTAGTCGCATATTTCCTTATAATTGTTACATGTAGGTTGCATCAATATGTACAGATGGTATTCGCGTACAATAAATCGACATTATTTACAAGGTTATCACTTCCACGTACTGGACAGTTGAACAAATGTAAATTTGCTACAGTTTCCAAACACTTGTCATTTTTTATTACTATATCTAATAATTACATCCGTGCTCTTTGTTGCTCAAATGACAAACGTCACTAACGTATCCTTCCTCCGTTCTAGTAAAATATATATATTATTTCTTACAATTAACGTACGTCTGATGTTTCTGATACCTTCAAAACATAATAAAAGCCATTCGAGATATACTCACTTGAACACATCAATGGGTATTATTTAGAAATATGTTCGTTTTGCTTTTGCTCCCATCGAAATCCATTGATTTAACATGTGCATTTAATCTGGACACAATAGACAGAAAACAGTCAACCAACTGTGTGTCTAAAGGATCAATTATTTGGAACAAAATGCAACTGATATAATCAAGATATAAATGGAATTAATTAATATTAGTATTTTGTCAAATTTGAATATACATTCAAAATATATTATGTTATATGAATGCATAAAGTTATGAACAGTAATGGTAACATAAACAAGCTTCATTATGCCGGTCAATGTCCTAAGACTCTTACTGTTTTTCTGCATTCAAGATGACATACTGTTATGAAAACCATTCATAAATTAAACAATATTCTAGCTTTATCGGCGGAAGCAGAATTTATATGCTATTATGTGAACAATTAGTGATGAAACTGGGAAATATATAATTACTCACATAGTAATTTATTCGTTGGTATTTTATTTGGATATGCTGAATATTATTGATACTGGAGAATTCACCTTTTGAATCGCAAAGTGTATAAAGTTACCAATTCCGACATCAACCTGAGGTGACAAATGTCATAAAAATCGCATCGTGCTCATAACTATTTAAGTTGCATTTGTAGGGAAAGTCTAAAAGCTCTGTCCGCTGACAAACTGAAGAAACCCACAGTTGAAGAGGTATCATAACCTTAACTGTCTGTCAGTTGATATCATAAGGTTTCGCAGCACAGAAGGATAGGAAGGTACATATACTATGAAGGGACAATTATGTTAAAGAACCATTTCTGAGATGTTATATTTCATTATAAATACAGGTCTATATTTAACTGAGTATTTACTCTAGAGTTAATAAAAACTGAATCGTAGTCATTAGTTTAGAACTGAATGAAGTGCGATTGTGAAAAAGATAAGGGCGATAGTACACCGTAATGACAACATTATTTAGTCAACACTAATACTGTCATTACTATTACAACGACTACAACTACGCCTTCTATTACTGCTAATGAGCATTGTAATATCAATACTACTAAACCTGAAATCAAAAGTTTTTGAAAAGAAATCTCATACATACATTTTAGTTGCCTGTGAACCAAGTTCAAATATAAAATGGAATGGTCGAGTTGTTTTAATACATTGTCACCTCCATATCAAGCTGTTACATAAGTGAGCATTGTTTATCTTCATTCTGCATAATCTTCGATGGAGATCAAGATACCGTCGAATGACGTATACGGCAATTTCCAAATTAACACAAGAATTATCCAGCGGAATATACAGCTGACTTGGTTTTCCTAAATTCACATCATCCAGAATTATATTAAACATGATAATGATAGAAACAAATCAGACAGCATGGACAAGCTGGAAGAAATTTCGCGAAGATTTAATACAAAAACGTGAACCTAACGGGCTGACAAAAATCTCAAAAAATGTCGTGTTGGCGAATAAGAAACCATTAAACAGCATTGGATCTCATCTCAACCAAGTAGTACTAGTTTTACAAAGCAACAACGACTTGCAGACGAATCAATGATACATTATTGCTCAGACAATTACGAGAAAGTATTTCCACACCATCATGCCAGTCCAGATATGGCGCGTCAAAATTACATGTTGGAATTCTTTTCGAAGTTAATGGAGCGATCGTTGACAAGAGTGGACTTGCATGATTTCACTAATTGCTAAAAGGTGTCGATTTATATGTGCATATGGGTGGATGGATGGGTCGTATCTGTCGCGGATAAAATTAGTATTTCCACCCACGCGAACACAAGCAGGTGTTCTTGCGGTCAATTGTGTAGCTGAAGCATGACTGTCTCCAAAATCGCTTGACCGATTAGTGATATTTGTCAGTTTAACTTCGCATTCTGGTGTGCCTCAAAATGATGTAAAACTGCACTTAGACTCAAACATTGTCCACAGGAAGAACACGAGCGTATGATGACGATCCCGCATGGTGACGTTGCAAATGCAGCATCATGTTTTCATCATGTCACAAGCATTCCCATCGAAAGGAAAGTTGCATAGGCTGGCAATAATAAGATCATACAATCATACCCACACCAACGTCAACACCACAGACGCCCTGTGACCCAGAAAACACAATCCCCAGTTTTTGATCACTCACATGTTTCCAATGTCTGATTTTTGTCGCATCGGTCATAGCTGCATAGGCAATACAAATAAACTTAACAAAGAAGAAATTGACAATTGGTGCAATTGTTTTTTTGCTTTTTTTATATTAAAGATAACTCATTTAGATGACTCTGCATCATTATCAGAACCAACGAGATATTTCCTGCCATCAATCCAACTCTAGACGCGGTGCTCTACAGCAGCGTTGAAATTATCTTTCCAGTTGTTTCACGAAGTGCAGTAGCGGGCAGGAGAAAACCTGTAATAAGCAGATTTTAGTTTTAAAAGGTTTGGAGCATATCCAGGTGTAGATCGATTGCATCTGCGATAGATCCAATTGTGACGATAATGCAATGAACAGTGAGAGGTTCGATTTCTGCACCAATCTAGTTGCTCAAGTGCAAGTTCTTTCATTTTACCTCTTAGCTGATATTGATATAATCTGTGTTGATCTGTGTATACACTTCCCTTCGGTGGATTGCGAATAGTGCAATCTGTTATTGATTTGTAATTGTCGTTTCGCGTATTGTAAAGATTTATCTACCGGTCAATGTTTCATCTACTCTGGACGCGGATTTCATCCTGCATGGCGATAAATTATAGCTATTGATCTTCTCGAGCTGATTTTTAAACATTATCGTTGCTGGTATGGCTTTTTTATCTCTTTTTGCCGCTGCTGAATTACAAACTGTACGGTTTTGTCAGTTTCAGATAACGAAAACTGTATTTGGCTCAGCTATTACTTGTACTGCACATCAAAGGGACTTTTTCTGAACGCCAATCTGTTTAGTCATTTGCTACCTCTTACAAGCGATATTATCAGCATATGACACAGGCCTTGTCCTTCCTCCTTGTTGTTTCTGCCTCATTGCTCTTCATTGGGTGCATTTCATGGTATAATCGTTTAATGTATCAAATAATTATTTCACTAAATTTGGATTTTGATCGCATTGTATTTTCTTCCTTAGTCCCATATTACCAAATATACGATCGATAATATCGGCTGATACCACCCTTTTAGTTCAAAAATGATGATTGCTCATTTTTGTTCACTTTTTGGTAATACGCTGTCTTGATTTGTTTACCAAAGTGTCTCATTGAAGTGTTTCGTAATGGTTGTTAAATGATACTCGAACATGTAATCAGACTGGATCCAAACATAACTGCACAAGGACCAATGAACAACAAAGGACTGAAAGCCATTTTCCCTTTCCAATAATACCTCAGCCATCAATCAGAATCTCCTTCTGACGGTGAGATTTTCTAACCTTAGCCAGTATGACGTTATGTTGCCATATGGACGAAACTGGCATTTAAATTCACGCCAGATGCTACATAGACCACAGAATTACAAGTAGCAAACGAAAATGATATTTTGGTAAAGATATTAACCATGTCGTCGAGCATAAGTTGGTGGCGAAATTGTAAGATATAGGTATGCAATCCGTTGACGATGTTGATGTTATTCTATGTTATGTGGTATTGCCGGCACCGCCAAAAGAGAAGCGCCAAATGCATTTGATTTTCACTTCTGCATACAGCTAGACTTATCGATTATCAATGATCATGCACTCAAATGGGCATACGGACATACTTTCTTTTGAACTACCTATCAACAGATGACCTAATGAGTCTCTCCACAAACACAAATGTGCAGTTTCACTCACAGATATCACTCTTGATTTCGAGAGGACTGATTTTGCGAATAAACTACACATATGTATACCATGTTAGGTTGACACACGAATATTATATTCAAAGAATTCATCTCCAGAAATGAACCCACCTAAACAAATTAGACACTCCATGGAGTATTAGTCGTTCCACTGCACTGTTTTGGTTCTTTGTATTTAACTATGTAAAAAAGAAAAATTGAAAACAATAATTTAAAGGAAAAAATCAACAAGAAATGTATTAATATACAGTGCAAAGTTACAATTTCAGCGGGGGCTAACAATATTAAGCAGTAGTCATAATAATCCTAAATGTATTATCACACGTCCAGAATTATAGAACACTCAGAATGGGTATCAATAGGTTCCATTGTCTTGATATCAAACAGTGATTCAATCAATAATGTTTATGAACGACTTCACGAAAACAATCCAAATTAATATATCAATGTAACAGTGAATGAACATTTTAGTGTTCTCAGGGAATATTTAAAAATACAAAATTCCTCTACACGAATATAAAAAAATAGGTAAATACTTTGTCAACTCAGACTGGTATAATACAGAAGATGTATTCATTTATTTTCAAATCTCTTTTTATGCGCATTTCTACTTGGCCTATGACATACCAGAATGTAAAGAATTTCAACGGAGAAACCTAGTCTATATGTATGCAAGACCTAGCATGAACTCTTGCTACGAAAGCATTGTTTGCAACTTACAATCATGAAAACATGTAATTATGTAAACATTTTGTTCACAACCAACAATCAGAAAAATGTTAATCACATCATATACGTTAAATATTTATAACAGTTTGCAGATCCATGAAGGCCGTAACATCGGAGTTGCTTCCCTGGCATTTAAAAGAGACTTCGAAATACAATCAAAATCTTATAAAGTCATTCAGATCATGGAAGAAGTTCATAATCCACTTGTGCATGCAGATCAAAGCATATACCATCAGTTTGAGAAGGTTTGGCGTGTATTCGTACTTGAGAAACACATATTTCAATTATTTAGATCATATCTTTTACCTGAGCAACGCAAAAATCAATAATGCCCCAATAGATTACATACTTCATCATTAGATTCTTCTGGCATGTACTTATTGCATAAAATCAAACTGTAGTTTGTTTGTCTAGCTCTCTTTATCTCTATTTCTTTATCTCGAAAGATAGACATATGGATATATAGATAGACAGACAGACAGATAAATAGATAGATAGATAGATAGATAGATAGAGAGATAGATAGATCGATAGATAGACCGATAGATAGATAGATAGATAGATAGATAGATAGATAGATAGATAGATAGATAGATAGATTTCAGAATAGATAATATGTATGTGATATTAAAGATAATGGTGTGATCGGTGGAAATAATATATATTCAAATTCATTTATCCAGACCGTGCAAACTAACACCCAGGAAAGAAGTAGACGCATAGTTGCATGTAATCCTTTTTGAGAAAATGCCTTTTGAGCAGGATCAACAACATTCATCATTTAACTTAGCCCTCTTACAGTTACTTAGTTTGTTGCTGTTTAAATAACTTGTTGCGAAAGGGAACTTAATCATAGTTAGAGAGCAGCGATATTAAGCAAAGACAATGACAGATATAAACTCTATATACTTAAAAAAAAAAAAATCTTTGGGTTTCTATAATACGTGTGAAGCTCATCATGATTTACTACCAAAGAGTGAAGGCTTAGATAACTAATTATTCTTTTCGAGTCCCTGTCCAGCAAGTGCTGAAAAATAGTATTGCTGATTAACGAATCCAACTTGGTATGCTTCAATATTGGCACTATTTGCATTGTTTCATTCCAATACAGGTGTCATTAAAGTCAAGATCAATGGTCTACAGTATGCTGTTTATTTATTTGCTTCTTTTAATCGTAAAGGCTGTTTGAGTTTGAAGGACGTGCCAGCTAATATTTTCTCGTTTTTCTGGTGGCCTCTTTGCTGCTGTCATATGCAAGCATTCAATTAAAGTCATGGCCTGCATTGTGTTGTCATGTTTGCCTTTTCCTTTATTTTTAATATTGCTTTGGAGGAACCGCACCGTATGGTAACAAAATATATTTGTCATATCGTGTAACAACATACACTAGTGAGACAAAGATAAACAGTCAAATACACACGTCGAAAATGAAGCATGATGTTCTTTGCTTACTAATTTACATCAAGAAATTATATATTGAGAATTGTTAGATGTGAATGCATAAGCACCAGCTTACTTACGGACTATTGATGGTAGTGATGGTATCCATCAGTTGATACAAAATAACAGAACTTCAAATTAAAGCACTATTTGTTGTATACACTGACTACCCATATTTGAAAATAACATTGTGCACACATCAACATATATTTCGCGATTGTTATAGGTATAAGTATAAAGCGGATTAATAACATATTGCGATTTACTAAGCACACAATCTATCTATATTAATATTTATTACATGTTCTTGTGTTATCAAGTGTTGTATCCTTAGTTTGAAATGATAAATGCCTATATTTAGTTTTAATAATATTTTCACCTTATTTGAAAGCGGTCCTTATATGGTTACCTAATCAGAAAATGCACACACAATATATATTCACTGTAATACTCTAGTTCCTATTAAAATAACTCATAAAGGTCCATTGCTTAAATACAAACTGCGTAAGACAGGTACAACTAATTTGAGCGAACGATTTACAGAACTATATCTATCAAAATATTCTTTAAATATGTATTTTATATCACTTATTTGTTATGTCTTTATATGGGCCATTATCCATAGATTAAAGAGGACTTTGAGGTATGGGCAAGACAACCAGAACTCTTTCACCAGGCTTCCAACTCATTTGCTTTGTATTTTTAAACCTTAATTTCATGTTTGACCGAGGAGAGTGAATGTTAGCTTTTTCTGCTTTAATAGCTTTTGACATGATATCTTTAAAGTCAGAAGCATATTCAAAAAATGTATTTTCTCATTCTTTTTTGAACAAAATTTATCTTTTATTAACTTCAATAGTAATGGGACAATATGTCCAAAAACCAGTTCAAAATGACTTAAGCCCAAAGATAATTGAACTGATTCCCTAACAGCAAACTTCTTTGAAAATTCTAAACATAAAGATTGAACTTAGATTCGATTGCACCGATTTAGGGAGGCTAAATGGTGTAGAACAATTTCATTAAACTATAGTTAGAGTTTTAATATGAATTGATTCTGGAGGCCTTGTACACACACATATTATGGTCAACATGTATCGGTTGACCGGGTTGGACTTCAGTAAGCGACTGACGTGGCCTTTTTCTCTTGAATGTTTCGTTCAAGGTCATCCTTACTGATACTTATGGTTTAGTTTTTCTAACATTTATCAAGTGTGACAAGACATAAAGTATTTACAAACATCACACTTAATTTTCAGCAAATAAATAATGATTTGCGGTCATGTGTTAAATCTATCTGATTCCTAAACGACAAACATAAGATGACTGATTGGCTAGACAAAGACTTTCGTGTCTTTTTTAAGAACAATTTTGGTGGCTCAATGCCTTCTCGTCACCAGATGGTCTATATTTTCTTATAAATACCACATTTTTAACTACATAACAAACATATGCTCATACGGCTTCAATTTCTGCAATATCCCTCTCAAACAAACTGGAGACCTCAGATCTTGTTCTACTACGCGTGATTGTCTTGTTATACCCTGATTTTAAAAATAGAATGAGTAGTAGAAAAGGATAAGTGTGATCAATACATTTTGATTGGTCATTACGATGACCAAACATGTCATGGCCTTACGAACAACTTAGCAGCTAAATTAATAATTTCCTTACCAAAAGCATTCTCAAAAGCTGTTATATATATAGTAGGTGCGCAAGCTGGGTATAAATCAGGGATTCAATTTTCAACAGGATACACTTTCTGATACAAGCAATTCATGTCAGTTGCATGTCAACTAGTCATTACCTGATCTCCTGCTAATTCATTGTCTAGCAATAAATGAATACCCCCGATGGATTGAGACGTCATATGTTTTCGACTTTACGAAGTTTGATGATGACACATCTTTGAAGAGAAACATTGATAAAGCCGCATTCTACTTCGTGAATAAGAATACTTCATTGGATGAAGTCTTCTCAGAAAGAGGCAAAAACCTGCTAATAAAAGACTGAGGAAAGCTTCTTTATCTCTTAAAAGTTTAATAGGGGCAGAATATTCAGTCATATAGAACTGTTCGACATTAATGATTCCTAATTCTCCTTATGAAGTTCAGACTAAGGATTGTTTAACCCGACAAATTTATTGTTTTCAATATATGGCCGTGTCCATGACCTCTTGGAAATAAAAACACTTGCATTGCTTTCTCTTGACTGTGTCGCCTATTTTTCAATCTGTAGCAATCAGAAATAACGTATCCTTTCGTTGTGCAATTATTAAAAACTGTATTCCTCAAAGTTGTACCATACTGAGGTTTGGAACTGCTCGTATGATGCTGAGATGACTTTTCTACAAATTAAACAGCTAAAGGGACAAGTTACTGGCAAATACAAGTTTGGGAGACAAGGAATGGTCATCAACTGTACAAGCAGCATTTTTTAACATTACCACCTGTTCTCCTTACCGCAGGTTTCAACGTCAATGTGGACGGAATTTGTGAACTCTACAAGAATATGAGCTGTTTGAGATTATCGTAGTCTTGACAAAACATCTTAGCTATGCAACAGCTATTAAAGTACTGCCGTTGCTCTCTTGCAACTTCGACTTGAGCTTATCCATTTTTTAAAAGTTCTAAACATGTGTCGATATCTCTCAAGTGCCAACACATAACCATTCAATATACATATCTTATCCTCATTCTAATCCGAACCTTGTTGCAAAGACAGAGAAGTGTAGTCTCCACTAGCTTTGCCAAAACGTACACATTGCAAGAACAAAATCCAATGCTTTGTGCGCCACTCTTTCTCAAAATGAGGAAATATATATCTACTTTCTCCACTGAAACAAGGTACTAACTAAACATTTCAATAACATCACAAATTGGACTTGTGTGTATAGGGTATGTTTCCCAACTTACCAGCTCTAATTCTTTAAGTCTAAATTGCACTATTATCTCTTCTCTCTTCATATGCTTTTGCTATTGCCTATTTTATCTTTCCCTCCATCTATCTTTATGATTCTGCTCTTTCTGAAACATCATTTGTCCCATTTTGCAATTGCATTTGAATTAGACTCTTTGTTTCTGCTTACTGCAACTGCATATACATTTGATTAGCTCTTTCCTTTTTATGAAGCTAAATCTTTTCTTACTCTATTTCCATCACGTGTCGTAATTTTAATTTTTTACTTTTATTTTAGAGTCAGACAGAAGACTATTTCTCAATCCAATAGCACGTTTGTCTACATTTCTGTATTCTAAAATACTCTTACATCATATTTTTATTTCTTATTTCGTTAAAGGAATTCAGTTATTGTTACTGGAAATTAACTTCGAGAGTGAAGGTGTAAATATATACTTTCATCCTTAACTGAGTACATGACTGCAGTGCATGTCATCTACTTAAGCATATGTCATTAATATTGCTTAATTTAAATATACATTACTGTTAAATGAGAATCCGGTTCCTTTCTTCATAATATCTCTAGTGTGCATAGTATGGACTGCAAATGCATTCAACTGTGCATCATAGTTTATAAATTTGTTTTTCTAAGTATTCATTATTTCTTTCCTTCAGTAATCACACATTTTAGTCAAAATGGGAATTATGTCCTTTTGGCTGCCTGACGGTCTCCGACAAGTAAAAATATAATTATATCACGTTAAGGATTCAAGGAGAATGTATAGGCAATTCTATTTTGATAGTTTTCCTTCGATCCATTAAAATCCTTAGCAACCAGTTAGAAATTACATGCTTTCCCATCTCTCCCCCCCCCCAAAAAAAAACACACTTGTAACATTTTTGATATTGGATTAAATATTCCCATCCCCCCACCCCCTCCACACACACACAAAACAACACTTGTAATATTTTTGATATTGGGTTACATATTAACGCCATAAACAAATGTATGTGTATTGGTCCCAATAAGAGCCAGGAGAGAACCAACATTTTCACGTCTTCAAAACCAATTATATTCAAGTTGTTTAACTTCCAAGCAATGTTCATACGTCACATGTTTTAGTGAATGTTTTGTTCTCGTATGCCTCCATAGCAAGTATGCATCTTCAGCATCAACCAAGTAGAAACTTGCTTCATTTTTAATGAAAGATTTAAATGAAAATTTAAGGCAAACATTAGAAATAGAAGAAACATTTTTTGTTTCGGTTTCTACAATTGTTGTTTCCATAGATACAAAATATACACTGTCCTAAGTGACAAACCAATTATTATGGCTAAGAGGAAAGGGACATTGGATTTGTTTTAAAAACTGAAACTATTTTCTTCGTAAAAACCTCAAGTTACTTAATTCTATTCAACTAACTAAACCAGATATAATATGTTCCTTTTCCACAAATTAGAGTATTATTACATTTTTACAATGTTATTTCAATCTAAGCTAAGTGCGTCATTCTTGGTTCTTATATAATATATTTCGTTTACGCCTGATAATTCTCTTTAGTTCTTTAGAAAAAAGTTAAGAGTTAAGAAATATTAAACGTGTGTCTTACTTATTCATGACAAAACTCACCTAAAGTTTCAAATGAAACTTCTCCTGGGGGGAATTTGTGTACCATATATATAAACAGATAGAGAGCTGATCCTTTTATTATAATATTTTTCAATATTAAGAGAGATTCTGCAACGAAACTTTTCAATCTGTAACAGTTTAAGATGTCCCGCTGATCTCATTACACAATATTCTCCTTGCTTTAGCCACTGCTCTAAATCACTGCTCTAAAACTGAATATTAAAACTGCCATAATGAAAGGACATTACATAACTATATATTCAAAGTATTTGTCTCATCGGTGACACCAGCATATAGTATTTTATTATCACATATATTAGAGTGAAAGCTGCAAGATAATCTCCCACACTGTTTACGCTGTAGATTAATATTGTGATTTGTTGCCTAAACATATTAGCATAGTCAAGACCTATATTTAGTTCAAGTTTAGCCGTCATTGAATGCGATTTTCAGTCATATAAGATTGAACACAAACTTAATATCTATATCTACGACATGTCGAAGCAAAAAGAGAAAATTAATGCGAACTTAAATGTTTGAAAATGCATGAGGTAGAACCCCTTCAAGAACTAATATAGCACACAGCTTTGAACTAGCATGTGCAGTATGCATGTACCGATGACGAACGTTAATTGGTGGTAATATGAAACTTAGAGGTACCATATGAAGGAAAAAATTTGACAGGGCAACTGTCGGATAAATGAGAGAAAAATATCAGTGAATAATTATTCCTTAAGATACAGTTGAAAATAGTATGTAATTTGAACGAGTAAACATCTGAACTATAAATTGTTCCAGGTCTGCATTCGAAGATAGCATCAGTCTACTCTGTACTTTAAGCCACAATTCGAAACCTGAAAACAAAATAAAACCAGGTTAATAGTTCGCTCAGTAATTAGTTATTATTTGGTTTTAAACAGTATTTCAACATGTGAAAGAGAATATTTTGTACAGATAAGCTGTGCAACGTGACTACCAGGGGCACATTGCTTCTGCTTATCTGGCCTGGTATTTGAATGATCTGAAAGTGCATCCACTTCGCCGCGTATATGCTACGGGCCTGGCACGGTAATCACATATGCTGTTCTGGAATCAGTATTGTCTGGAAAAAGTATCAGATGACGTCTTAAACGATCCGTTATATACACATCTATATCATCTAGAACATATCCATTTACAAAATCGTATTTTTTTCGACCGCCCAACGGATGATTGGAATTCTGAATACAATTTGTTCAAAAAGGTTTGAACCAAATGGAAATGAGGACATAATAAACATGCAGACTTACTCAGATGCTGGATACATCTTTACTTTAATCTGGTCATAAAATGGAAAAAGTGGGAGAGCCTAAAGTAATGTAAGGAGGCGTTAGCGTCCTTCAATAAGACCTCGTCGTCCAACATTGATTTCTTTCCAATAATTGATGTAGTCACCGCGACTCACGACTTTGATCTCCAACTCTAATAGTCGTGCTATCTATGACAATTTGATGATTGCATATCAAGGAATAATTAAGATAATATTTCACCGAGATATGTATAAATGAATACCTGATCTTTTTGGCGCAAAAGTACGGATACGGGACTCAAGTCATCCTGTATATCTGTAACCTGGTGATGATACTTTTGTATATGTTGACGCGCTTGAACGCGCACAAATTAATTAGTCTTACTGTGCGGTTGACCACAATTGTGTATTGCGATTAACTTTTAAATTTGTTCCAATAGATATTCTGTGACCGGCATAGCTTCTTCAATTTCCACTTACGACGATACCGTGCCTTGTGTTATTTAAAACGTTCTTGGTGCAAATTAAGACAAATGTACTGAATTAACTTATGTTTCCTTCTGATTGATTTAATGTAATGCTGGTGTTGATCATAGACATTATTTATGTACAGGGTACACATTTGAAGGTCAATATGAGGTATACAGGCACATTAGATTTGTATGGTCCTCCTTCTGTGCATTGTTATATGCCGTTGACTACTTCAGATCTGAAATGTACTTCTTATCGTCACGAATGGCAGCACCAGCGTCACTTGGGCGACAAGATTTGTATACTTGAATATTACCAGCATAGCGTTGGTGCGTCACCGGATTGGAGATATTTGAAAGGGGTTGATTATGCCTGATAAATAAAACTGATCCGATAATAGAACATTGCGGACAGCCAGCAGAGTATATGATGAGAACTTAAATCATCACAACATCAAACGCACATAGATGGTAATAAATTACTATAAGAAGAGTAGTTTCTATGTTGTGACAAGTCAGGTAACAAGGCCGGACTGAACATTGCTGCAAAGATTAAAGGCTAAGTTAATTCAAGAGAGATATGTTTTGGAATATAACACATTTTTTCCAGTAAGTGTGAGAAAACGTAACGTTTGAAACGAGGCGGTGGTATCTTTGTAAATCATAAGGGTCAATAATTGTTCGGCTTTTTTTAACTAAGTCATAATATGTCAGTTTTGAAATAGGCTATGACCCATACAGGAATTAAGTGTTAATAATATCAGTTAGGGAAGGCAGCATATAATCCAATAAAAATCGCTGAATATTTAGTGTAGACGCCGACCTCAACTTGGCATAAGGTCAAATGATTATTTAATAATGTGTGTAAGCGCCCTCAATATCAACATTTTCCCTCCTAGATTAGCAAGGGAACGCTCTACAGATATCATGAACTTATGAGAGAATGACGTGTCAAGTGAAGTTGTTTCCATTTGCAGCATTCATAATGGATAGAATCATGCACAACAGAGAGAAAGTTGGCATATTTGTATGTTTGTTCTTTTTTTGTTGTTGTTTTTTTTCTATGCACGGTGGATGAAATGTCCTTAAATATTGAACTTGAGGGAATGTATCAGTTCTACGCACAAAGTTTACAATAGCTAACCAAATATTTCCATGTGCTTGTCAAAGCACCACGAAGCAATTAAAAGTAACATTATCTCTCATTATCTCTCAGACATTAAAGTAAGGAAAGCGAGGGTTTTTTGACCGCACAATATTGGCTTTTAAAAGTGAGATAAATACATTAATTGCAACATATATCAGATGTAGAAAAGGTATCGAATCTTCTTTTACAATCTAGCGCTTAAATCCAGAATGTGAAAAGATCATGGGAAGCTCACAGTTATTGAATACGTGCACATCTGAAATTAAGCAATGTACAATCCTCTAAAATCTAATTAATTCCTTTAAATCACGCACTAAAATGAAGGGAATTCAAAGTTATTCTAAGATATATAAGGTAGTTTTAAATAGGCATCACAACTGGGGAGGAAACATTGGGATTTTGTTTTCATTGTAAACATTTAACGCAATTCAAATTAAGATACTTTAGAGCACTTCCCAGAGACAACTTTGCGGCATTTTGTTCCCCTACAGTTGCTTAACAGTGGCGACATCTCTTATTTGAAAGTAACAATAGGACCGCCACACGCACTTATTGTGGTTATAAGCTTTATTAAAATATACAGAATGCAATTCTTATCTTCATTAAGCACACAATTTGTCCATCTGAACATGTGCCACGTGTTTGTTTTAAGAAGTTTGTTATCCACTTTGAAATTATGAAATGGCTTATTATTTTCCTAATTACATGGCTTGTGTATAGTCTGATGGAAAATGTATATAGGAAACATGTCTCACACCGATATTCTAGTCAACTTTGAATTAACCTTTAACGTCCAATGTTGTAATGTTAAAGTCAGCAAGCATAAGTATGAACAATTCATCCACCCATCTTAACAAATCTATATCATTCGGACCATGTTTATCACAACTGTAGTCTACTTAAACCTTGATATTCATTAACTTTAAATGAACCAATAACCGAAGCCGAACTGTTCACTTAAGCTTTGTTCAAAAGATGCATATCGCACAAATCTGTTTACTCGCGTCCGTTTGTCTTCTGATATTGTTGATACCGCTCGCTAATACGTGTTACATAGTTGCACAGGACGAAAAGTCACATAGAAGAGATATAGGATGGTCTTCGAGATAGATTACAGAATTGTACATGCTAACAAGAGAACGTCAGAGAGAGATTGCAAATTTATAATTAAATGCATGCTATTATTTTGCCCTGGATGCATCAGTAGATAATCTGAAAACGTATTAAAATAAACACTTCCTATAAGCCACCCTGCAGCATATATCAGGTGCAGTAATATCGTCTAAAAATATCATTCATGCTCATGTCATATGAAGGTTATTTTTTCTCCCGTTAACAGCATAATAATTGTGCTCAAATGTCTCGTTTCAAGAGAAGCATTCAATAGTAAAATACCTGTTACCGTTTGACTTTTATAAAGAAATCATACATTTGATCACTGTTTTACAAAAGTAAGAGACAGCTTCCAGTAACTGTGCTTTCTTGTAAAGTGATAAGTTATATGAGATCAAAATGGAAGGTAATTCTTGCTTTGTTCATGGAAGGATTTCTCTGGATATTCATTCCCCAAAGAAGCGAATGTCCGAACATACAACACCTGCTAAATTTTTCAAATGCTGTAGCACGTATATTGTAAGAGTTTACATATAAAAGGCCGATGTGCGATATTAAAACAATTTTAAGCCCTAGTCTTTCTTGTATGTGTAATATTGAAACAAATTATTTAAAAACAGTGTAGGCAATATGTGTAGAGTGAACACGGCAGAGACAAACTACTTGTCAAAGGGTGCGTTCTAGCGCAAACTGTCTATTCATGCTACAGTGTAGAACAATAACTTTTCATAATGCAATATCTCTTTGTGTATAATGGTATATAAAAAGTCTCTACCTCAGTTATGCATCTTCGTCCATGTTAATGTATTATTAATAGCTCATATTTTAATTTATTAAAAATTTCAATTTGGTATCCGTTTACCCCACCCGAAAAAAATTGCGTTGACCTATGCAATCGTTAATCTTACATAATCTAGCAAAGCCCATTTAAAGTGTTTACTTACTCCATGTTCAACAGGTACGTATCGCACATTCTATTTACACACACCCTTCCGTCTCCTGAACTGGCTGATCCCACTTATCTGTACATTTTCAGCAATTGCACCCTGCTAAAATTCAATATGATGTCGTCAAGTTTGCCCATGCAGCGATTGATTTCAGGTTCATATGACTGCATCATGAGTTTATTAAACTTATTGGATACGATTCAACTGGAACACTCACGCTATATGTCATTCTATATTTCCGACAACATTGAGATTCAAGTCAGAATCATAAACAAAAGAAACTAAGAGAAACACCGTAATTTTTGCAATATTTACAAGCACATACTTGCTGTTTGTTTGACATGTAGAATTTCGCAATCATTTCAAATATATTGAGCATCACTTGAGAGGGGACACAAGAATCATATGTTTTAGAAAAGAGCTTAAAGATGTCGCTGATCTCTTCGGGAGTATCCAGCAGTATTTGTTCAAAGTTCTGCGAAGAGAAGCTTTTATAATTAATGACAAATTTTAATTCTGTGTAAAATAAGTTAGCTGTTTATTGGAATATTAACTTGCCATATTTTCCTCTCGAGAGCGCATGTTTCCCAACTGTTATAACTTTCAAAATCCTCCTTTTCCCAAACAGACATAAAAAATATGTGTATGTGTCTAAATGGATGGACATATATATTATATCTCATTATCAGTCTTTGTCTCTGTCTAGTTGTCTTCGTTTCTGTCCCTCTTTGTCCCTCCGACATTCTCTGTCCATTTATGTATGTATATATGTATGTATGTGTGCATGTATGCATGTATCTCTCTCTCTCTCTCTCTCTCTCTCTCTCTTTCTC
>JAECUM010008779.1:0-55693 GCA_016617855.1 Megalonaias nervosa | reverse complement strand
TATCTCAACATATATGGCTGACTAGAGCTTTAGATATATCCCATCGTAACGTTTCCAAATAGCCGAAGGCATACAAGTTTAGTTGTTATCAAAACATTTTGGATGTGGTTCCCTGTTTTGTTTAGAGACGTTTACCATGTTTTCAACGGTTAGGGATTTCAGGGACCATACAAACCTCCCTTCATGTATTCCCTTTCAGTAGCCTTTCCTTTCCTTTCTTCTCCATTCAAGTTTTTCGCAGAGAGTGGCCTTTGACCTAGTGTCTTTGGTTACGGTTTCATTATGGTTTTAAGTTTCATAATATAGTAATTATGTTAAAGTTGATTGGACCATTCTAGAACAAATTCTTTACGTATCATTTATTGTCTTATACCTTGCTTCCTTTTATTATGAGTGCAAGAGTGTTGTTCTCTTTCTCGGCACTCTGGAGAGCTCAACAAGCACGTTGGGCTTAAGCTACTCTCCAACGGTATAAAAAGGAATTCACCTCACCAGCAGAGTTTTTGGCCGCAAAAGTGAGTCTAGCATGAAACGTTCTGCTTTTCTTTTGGGGGATTTGTGTACTATATATATATATATATATATATATATATATATATATATATATATATATATATATATATATATAATAAGGAAAACAAATCCCCAAAATAAAAGTATATATATATATATATATATATATATATATATATATATATATATATATATATATATATATATATATATATATATATATATATATATCACTCTACCACTTTGCTGTCCTATCTTTTGAAGACCTGCTGATAAAATATTCCTGGTTCATCATTCTTTTTCTTGCTCTTTGTTTTCTCTTTTTGGGGATTGTGGTTTTGATGGCGTTATATTCTCATCATTGGTGGTTATATTCTAGCTTTAGAGTTGTTTACCCTCTCCTTTATTTTTCTCTTCTATGTTACGTCTCGTTTCGTTTGTTTCTTATATGTTTTTGTGGTACTTGTGGCACATTGTCTTGCGTATATGTTCATTTCCCGCCTGCTGCATCTGATTTGTAATTCTTTTCTCTGTGGATGCAGCGTTGTTGTTTGTGTTTTGTTCTTATTCTTTCCTACAGGATTTCTCCTTTCTTCTATTTCTGCAAGAGTATTTATGTCAACTGCTTTAGACAAATTTTGAGTTCCGACAGATGGGTCTCTTTGGCCTGCGTTGTTTCTTTCTGTACTTCTTCTTCTTCTTCTTCTTCTTGTAATAATTTTGGGCATTTTGTAGGTGTATGCCCTTTTATTCCACTTCTGAAGCATTTACGATGCTATATACAGCATTTGTGCCATGTTTTTGTTAAAATCCGTGCATACCAACAGGAGCGGAATTCCTAACCGTTAATCAAGATATCCGCATTCCAGATTAGGAAATCAAGCTCAGGGACAAAAGTATCAAACTAACGAGAAAACTTGCCGCGATAACCCGGAAATGGTCTGTCCAGATAAAAGAAAATTCGAAGAATCGTGTATGAAAATACAGTCAGTCGGATGAGTCAGATGACATAGATTCACCTACGCAAATTTGGAAGTGTGTCAATCTATCAATTTCTGATTGGTCAGTTATGTTGGCACGTTAAGTTACAAATTTAGCACAAGATCATGTGTGTTGAAAACTATAAAGTAGCGTGACCGTATATGCCCATTCGAAAACTATTTTACTCCTCTTGAATTGTGGATATTCAGGCCGCTCAGTGCTCATGCCGACCTTGGCATCTCACGTTCCTGGGGCTACTGATACCCAAAATCTGTCACATAACGTAAGCAGTTGTAAAACCCGAAATTATGGTGTAACAAGAAAGAGACGTGAGAACACGCTATGAGACAGACAATGAAAGCGAAAAGGAAAGAGAAAGAATGGATTATCTAAATATTGCAAGTACTGGAAGTGTGTGATTGATTAATTGATTTTTGATTGATCGATTGATTGATTGGTTAGTTGATTTTCGGCGCGCTGCTATATAGCGCTGCAGAAAATGTTATCGTCTAAAATCGCATGTATCAAGAAGGTTTATTACCAACGAGCAATTAAAGTACAAAAAAACAACGATGACGCGGTGAAAATATATGAAGGTTACCTATCTAGGGCGGTGTAAATGTCGTGTATCGAGGTTAATTATACTGTAAAAGATAAATTAGGCGATTAACAGTAAAATGTTGATTACAAATTCTCAAATGAAATGGTATTGTACTTAAGCTATATTTTAGAACAAATGTTAAATCAAAAGAAAGGTGATCAATGATTTGTTTTGAATGAAAATGATTTTAATATTAAAAGAGACGTAAACGTTTTAATGTGAATTCAGTATAGGTAGTTATCCAGTCCTCTTTTATGTTTCTAATGCATTCATAATTTTCCAAACTAATATGCCTAAATTTGTCACTAGTATTTTTTCTTTGTTTCATTATATGTTGATAATTCAAACTAGTTTGTCGTTGTTAATACTCTTTCTTAATCAAATTCAGTCTGGTTCCCTTGAACAGTCGAATATGAAATGGCAATCGCCACCTAAAACGTTATTTTAACATTTGATACATCATATCATCCTATCTTATGAAGAACTGCCTTGGTATGCTCTATCATTTTCAGAGATTCCTTTATCATAGAATGCTATTGTTGATTACATAGTCACCGGAAGTGATTGTCGGCGCTGAAGGGCCCTCCTTTCAAAGGAGATCAATCAGTTTCCGAAAAGGTCGCTTGTAATGATTGTATAAACAATGTCTGTTTCTTACTAATCGCCAATGAGAGTCAAATTGCCAAATTGCCAAATTGCCAAATTGCCAAATTGTCAAATTGCCCACACTTTTGGGATAATATATGACTAATAAATTGTGTCATATCACTTTGTTGTTTACCAATTGTATATAATGAGCACAGGTTTGTTATGGCTATGCAAATCAAGTTTATTGATTTAAGCTTTGGACAGTACATATAGTGGGATTCATTTGAGAATAAAAAAGCGATGTCAATTATCAGATCATAAGCAGAGAAGCAGGGAGGGTGAACAGACCAGTTTTTAGAGCAGTCTATTTTTAAAGATAAAGCTTCCTACAAAAAACAGACAAGCGTCAATGACGCTAACCACCAGGGAAGGCGAACAGACCATGTTTTAGAGCAGTCTATTTCTGAAAATAAAGCTTCCTACAAAAATGAACAGTTAAGCGTCAATAACACTAACCAGCAGGGAGGGTGAACAGACCATTTTTAAAAAATAAAGCTTCCTACGAAAATGAAAATACAAACACCAATAACCCTAAACCGAGACCTCTAACAGGGCTGCATTAAACCGAGGCCTCTACAGAGTTATTTACCGACCCGGAACATTCACTGTTGGGTCGTCCCCTCCTAGCTGCTGTGTGACTTGACAGAGTCAAGGGTATAAAGAAAAGTAACTGATCTCTCAACCAAACATTTTATCAAGACCTATGTAGATTTATTGTGATAAATCTATGGGGAATCGCTCGCGCTTCTGAGAAGTTTTTAAACTTAATCATATCCATATCCTCTAAACACCAAGTCTGGTGGTTGTTTCTTAGTGTGTGGATATCAACACCATTAAATACAAAAAGAAGATTACAGTTATCTCTAATCACTTTAGGTATTTGTGCACATCACTGAGAAACTATATAATATCGGTGTTTTTGTGTCTGCCTCGGAAAAATATCCGAGCTGGATTTGACTGTTTGTCCAGCATCACATTATTGTATACTACGAGATTATTAATACATCCACAGAGATCATCCACAGATGAAACATCTTTGGTGTCTGTCATAAAATCAAAAGTATCATTGCCGTCCTCATCCAACAATTTTGCATTTTCATTAAAAATTTTAAACACGTCGTAGCATCGCTGATCATCTACAGATGGTGCCACTAAATGCAACTTATCCCACTTGAGCCATCTCATTACCAGATTAAGCAACAGTTGCGTCTTACCAGACCCAGATGGACCTATGATAATTGTTCTGATAGAATTTGGTAGGACTGATTGACTCTTGCTTTCGTGTCGATGAGATTTCAATGATATCCGTGTTGTATAAATATAATAAGTATATGAATTTATATTGTGTTCGATGCAGAACACCCACCCCTACCATTGAATTAATAACAATAACGACGAAAAATAAAAAGCGTGCATTTACAGGCGAGTGTGTGAAATTTGGTACACAAAAAATACAAATTTATATCTCATGAAACAGGCGGAGATATTGCTGCTTCACTGGAAAAATTACCATGGGCTCTATGGGCTAAGTATCCTGGCGAGAAGCAACTTCCTGGATATAATTATTGTGGTCCTGGAAGCCGACTTGATATCCGATTTGACGAGAAAGTTCAACCAAGACCTTGGGAATATGAAATAAATGCGACTGATCATGCGTGCCACGCTCATGATGTTGCGTATAAAAATCCAGATTTACAGCAACTACATATTGCAGACGTGAATTTGATTCACACTCTAAAGTCTGTAAAAAATAAATCTCTCAGAGAATCGTTTGCTAATTTTTTGATAAGATCTGCGATGAAAGGCAAACTAGTGCTAGGGGCTGGTAATTAGTGGGCCGATTATTATTATAATAATGGACTCAATGTATTATAGCCCAACAGGATATCGGAGGGGTAGAGCAGCGATTAATAAACTTGTTGGTGCCGCAGGTATCGACGTTCTGTTGTTGCATATTTTTTAGCAAGACAGGCTATAGCGTAAATTTATCTACCAGCACTTAAAACATTCAGTATGCACATTTTTATGTCAGTACTCCCAATGAAGTTCATCCGGCTGATATTTTGTTTTTACCACATGATACTATTAAAACTGGTAGACGTCAATCGCTCACAAAAATACTCGTTGACTGTCGTCGACTTTGCAAGTAGATATGAAGAAGCAGAACCACTATCAACAAAGACAGCAACTGAAGTTGCATCTTCGTTTGGACGAATCTATCGACGAGGGCCCTTGCGATGACCACAGTTGCTACAGATTGATCCTGGCAAAATTCCTGGTGCTGTACCATCGCTGATGCAACAACATAACATCAAAATCAATTTAAGGCACACCTCAATTCATCGTGATCAGGCAATCGTTGAGCGGTTTAATCGAGCACTTGCTAAGCGATTGTTTGGATATCCATATGCACAGAAAATGTCCTTAAACAACGTTCAGGCGGATAAGAGATCTCGTGAATGGGTTGCAAGGCAACCAAGTGTAATAGCTGCGTTAAATAATGAAATTACTCGTGGAATTTCTATGAAACCAGCCAATGCAATCTTGAAGAAACACATACCAGTACAACGACATGACTCTTTCTCAAAACAAATGGTACTAGGTAATATGACTGTCAGATATTTATATGAGCCGGGGGAGCTAGAGGGAGGGGGTAAAAAAAAGAGTGACTGACCAAGTCTGGAGTGTAAAAAAACACATAAAATTTCCAGCGTGGTTACATCTACGGGTAGACCTGCAATCTACAAACTAGATTCAACTACTCCTCAGCGGAGATGTGTACGTGAACAATTAAAAGTAATTCCTGATGATACACAATTGCCACAATCTTCACTTTTGGGAAGGATGATTCGTACTGGCTCCTGGACGTCGATTACACTCAATACAGGTCAGCATCACAGTTTCGTTTGTGTGGCCGAGACTACTATTAATTCTCTCCACGGTAAATTGTCGTGGGTTATTAGGAGAATACTGCCACAACATTACTGTGTTTCAGCATGCACAGTGGTAATTTTGTCGTTGTTTCAGTGTCATGATAAACTTAACATCAACATCGAAGTCGCATTAATTTGTTTTTGTCAAACCGCTGATAACCAGCTATTTTTTTTTCTTAATATATCGTCGTTAATTTCTTGAATTTGATTATTATTCACTGCGCAGTCTGTGATAACCCTCCGTAGCTGAGACATTCTTCTGACTCTCGACACCGCTAGACAAACTATATTTAACCATTCCATACGATTACTGACAATCCAAATATTAGCATCTAAACCTGTCAGTCCCTGTGATGAATGAATCGTTATTGCATATCCCAAGGTCCATGGAGATTTATCCATCGTTAATGCGCTCTCAATAAAACTCACAGGAACCAAAACAATATCATTAAGAACTAGGTTTTGTTTCCTCCTTGACTCTGTCAAGGGCCCTGGAATTTCAACATCAATATTTCGTTTGCGTGTATCTGCTTGGCGATAATACAATGGTACAGGTAGATCTGAATATTTTTCTTTATGTAACAGAAATAATTGTTGCTGAAGTGAATCACGTACTATCTTCCGACTTGCAACTATCAAATCAGCAGGTCTCCACAAGTTCCAAAAATCGTTCATCGTAGTCTCTGAAATTACATTACTCATTATCGCACATGGAATTTTATCTAGCTGCAGTCTGATTAGCTTTTAGAATTTTTTCAGCGATTCATCAATAATTGTATGATCACCAAGTATTTCCTTATAGTAATCTACGAATTCTTTTAACCAGTCATGTGTCGATTTACCGACAAAAGGTGGTGTTGACCGTGATCACAACACATGATAGCAGCAGTATTCCGAGTCAATAACCAATCAAGAAACATTTTTAATCCGTCAACGGATACCGTGCATATCTCATCCCAGAAAATGATCTTATAAATTTATTTCTCACCCATTCGTTCAGGTGTCCACGCATCTTCCTTCCACAGAACGAAACTGATAAGTATGAGATTTAACTCCTCGTTCTTTTATCTCTCTGGCGAGTCGGTGAGTCGGAGTTAGTACAATCATGTCAAGATTCTGAAATAATTCAATCGCACTTGTTGTTTTACCAGAACCGCCAGGTCCGTTGAGATAAATTGTTTTATGTCTGGCCACAGGATCATATACCGATGGTGCTTGTAATGGTTGTGACAACTGAATATTTTTGTAATATATCTCCGCAGATCTAAAATCAGCGATTTAGAATAGCTAAGTATCTTTTTCACTCTACACTCGCCCCATGGTGCATCAACGCCGATCAGTAATTCATTTAATAATTCTGCGTATTTTTATTGATATAAAATGAATCTGTAACAACTCTAACCGCGGTATCAGGAAATTAGTTTATCATTGATAATAAGTTTACCGAAACATACGTTAACATCGAAGATCTTAAATGAGTAACCTGTGGTGAGTCACCATCAACGTAGCTCACAGTTGTGCCTATTTGGTTCCATCTGATAGGTTAACGTTATGTCGATTTACTAATATATTTTTCTCTGTAACAGCAATTACGAAATGGAGCTCAGCATCATCGATGATTAATCTTGTACAGTGTCGTTTACGATCATATGATCCTCCTTGGGTAAATTTACCAATTATTTTCTGCCAAGATCTTTTGCAAGTTTAATTTCATATTCTCTAATGTCATAAATGACATCTTTCTCGCCATCGCTACCGTCAATGCGTTTTGGTAGCCAGACTTGCTTTTGTGGACCATACGATATTATTGTTTCACTCACGGTTAACGATATTAAAACACCCACATCAATTGGATATTTTAACAAAACAATGGGAGCTCAACCACGATTATTAAAATGACATCCAAACCAAGCACCAGATCAATGCGCTCCGACGATGCAAACTCAGATGATTGAATACACGCGAATCCAGTTAAATCAAAATCTGGCAAGGGTCCATTTATCAAAACCCAAGACATTTCGTCTGTAGGATGTCCAAATACTTTAAAATGCTCAGAACAATCTCCCCTTCCAAGAAAACTTCCGGGATAACATGCAACCATATCAACTGAGATAACATCCTTATACTCGTATTTAGTATTCCACAGTCTTGTCTATATTCAACACAACTTTTTTGAATATCTTCAATAAATTCCGAACGCACTGGTTTCCATGATTTTTTCTCCTGAGCAAAGCGATCAGCAACGGACAAAACGGTAAAATAATTACTTAATAATTGTTCCGTAGTATTATCATCTTTTGTGTATCTCAAAGCCATAATTTTCATTTCCGAGTGGAGGGACTCAGATCGATAAATATCGCCGTTAGGACGCACAAACTGATCATAATAGTCATACTCAGAACTTTTAAACAACCACACGGATACTGGGTCGCGCTTGCTGATATTTCTGAAAAAATCGAACATATCACCGTCATAAAATTTAACAGTACGATTTCGTGGAAATAATGTTACGTCCAACGTCCACGCGTGCTCGTTAAGGTCAATAATTTCTATCTAAGCTCCCCTTGATTTATACTTCGATTCGTATAAAACTTCTCCCGTTAACATCTTCACCGTTATTGGGAATTTTAATTTTTTTTTCGAACTCGGCAACGTTGTTGATAGACGCTCCAGTATCTTTAACTGTTTCTACCCACTTATTTATTGTTTTACTTCGTAAATCCGTTAAACCGTTTCCTCGTTTCGCGGTCGTGAAATGTTCTGTAACTCTATAGGCAACACAATTCAAGGTCGAAATCCTAATAGGGCGGAGATCATTAATGTTTGGTCGATCATTTAGCAGATAGATCGCATAAACAATTGCAGTCACAAGGTATCCTCGCTCATAATAAGGTCTATCAATTCCAGTCAACAATCCCGGTCTGGAATTTCTACTTAATCTGACATCATCTCCAGAGTGATGTAATCGAACATGGTCACGTTTGTCACCGGATAATCCAGGTTACGTTCGTCAAGATAATTAATGATTGCTCTTGCTCGCTGGTCATCCATTGTAGCATCAATTTCGGTTTATCGTCGCGCATAATTCTAAATACTGACCACACATGAGCGCACCATCGTTGCGACACTCTTTTCCTACGTTAACAAAAATTTTGCATCGCCATAATCATCAATAAGTACATTAATACAAAACTTTTCTGTGTGGGGAAGGGTCGAGATTGTTCTGACGGCGCATTCGAGTTCCGCTTTGTTTATACAAAAACGCTCGTGTGTTGGTACATTATATAACACACACAAATAATTTATTTTTCATGTTTGATATAACCGCCAACAGACTCAGAAGCAGATTTATTTATTGCAAGAAATTCTTTTATTCTACAAAATCTTCCTAATTTCTTCAAATTTCTCTGATTTTTGTCGATTTTTAGTCAAAATTGATTAAAATAATAATTGTTTTTCAATCTGATTTTACAAATTTTGAGGGTAAAACCTCAACCCCTGCTCTATATGGTTCATTTAAAGAAAAAATATTTCCTGGAAAAATTACTGAAATTCAGTAGGCTTCAGCTGATTTTTGATCGATTTTTTAAAAGTGTTTCAGTCTGATTTGACAAATTTTCGCTGATTTTACCAGAAAATATATTTTTCTTTAAATGAATCATTTGGAGAAGGGGGTCGAGGTTTTACACTCAAAATTTGTAAAATCAGACTGAAAAACAATGATCTTTTTATCGTTGGCTTTATCAGGATCTCACATACAATCTTATCGTGAGAGAGTCACCTCGCAAATCAAGGTGTCCGTCCTGGTCAATAAGTCTGAAATGCATCCTTTACAACAGCGGATTATGACTTCGTAGATAAACCGGATTAACAGGTTCTAACACAATAAAAAATCCAGGCGGAGCTTAAGGAGTATATGTGTCTAGAACATATCCCAGCTGTGCCTGACTAGAATTTTCAAAATCTACTTGATAGCTGCCATCAATCGCGTCACACACCAGATTGACTGCGATCGTTGATGTGATCGCTACAACACCTGGTGATATATGACGACCACGCCATCTGCATTATTATTATGGGTTATAATATTCGGAGGAGGGGATATTTTTCTCCATGATTCTAATATCGCTAGAAAATTTTCCTCGATAATATCATTAACTGTGTTTGTCATCTTATCGGTGTTTTTAATTCTGGCATCACAAATGTTGGTAATTTTTCTTCTGTAATCGCATAGTGTCTGAGAAACAGCTACTTGAGTGCAATTATATTAGTAGTAATTATTGTTTCAATAAAAATCCGATTGATATACTTGTGGTCGGATGCATCCTGGTTTAGATGCTGTACAGCTGCAATGATTTGTTGCTTCATATCGTCATTGGAATAATCTTGTCTGTGACTTTGAAACTACTGACGCAGTTTGCTGCTTACATGCTGGTGTTTAGGCTCAGTTTCATCAAGAAACGATTTAATAACTTTTCCGTCGATAATATAATACCCGTGTATTTCATGTGTATTTACAGTTTTTGCTAATGTAGGAAGTCTTTTTACATAAAATAATTTGTTTTTCATCAGTATATGTCCGTGGAACATTTTTCCGATACTCTGGAAGTTTCATGAATACTTTTGTTTGTCCGAGGTGTAATCGGATTGTTGAGGACGCGGTGGTGCAGCAGGTGCTGGTGGTTGTGCTTACGTCCATCTTAACATGGTTAGCATCGACGACTGATATATATCAACGCTGTAGTCAGGCGTCCATATTTCTAATGCGGCCGATAACGTTGGCTCATGAACCGTGATAGCGATCTTGGATTCTTTTCCTGTGATAGATTTGATTCTACGCAGCAACTCATAGTTGATCTGTTCGATTTGATAACTGCCCGTAGGTATGCCCACAACTTGCCAATCGGGGGTTCCATCAGGTGTATTTTTATACGCAAACACCAGTGAATTATTTGCTTGCAACCTACCGAATGATTTAATATTTGGCCAACTATGATACACTCGCAATTCTGCTAGTGCTATTTCTTTGGCTGCAATCGCCGTTGGAAAGATAACGTCAAACTCAGGCTTGGTTCAACACGCTGATATCATCGTGGTTGTTGGTGGTGTTGTATTAGCGACGATTTGTTCTAGCAATCGCAGTGTTTGATATTGCGACATTATTATCTAAATCAGGGATCTAAATCCCCGTCTTGTCGGCGGGGATTCCACCTTGACAGTGTCCTTGTCGGAGACAACAGGGTTTGGATTTCCCTTTGCTTCATAGTAAATCTTAATCGTTTCTTCGAATTCCTGATCTGATATCACTACATCCTTGAGACCTGATGATATCAATGATGATAATTTGGCATGTGCGTGTGTTGCCGCTGATAGCAACGTTGTATATTGGTGTAATTTATTAGCCGCGCACGTAGATAGTTTTTTTTGCGATGACATTAAGAATACCGGCAACACCGATTACAACTGAAACTGTTACTGGCGCTATTATGTATGTGGCTGATAATGAGCCGATCACCGTTCCTGTTGCAGCGATTAGGCGGATGCAGAGTGTACAATTATGTCAGTAACAACGATACGTCTGCGGTATTTTATTTTTGTTTCTTTTACTGTTTGCGCATAAATAATAGTTTTTAGTTGTGTATGCCACAAACACGCTTGCTCGTATCTGAAACGTTGAACGTCAATCGATTGGTTCATTATGTAGATTACTAACAGTTGAAGTGGGTGGCAATTTGGCGACGAATTAAATGCACCAATAGTACAACACACCAAAGCCTTTTTCTTCGGGTTCCACCATGAATGTTCCCTCGTCGTTTTCATCCAGTATCACTAGTATAGATCCAGAAGATCCGTTAACAAGATAACGCCTTGAAATTGTGGTAGATATTGTAAATGTTGTAACACTGAGTACTGAGAACCTGTACATGCCGGTAACCTCAGCGGTATGTTTAATGGATTTATTGAGTGGTTGTTGTTGTTGTTGTGGGGTTTTCAGTACACGATAGGCTATACATGGCGGCCAGTATTAATGGTGGATGAAGAACCCGGGAAAACCCCGGAAAGAACCACCGACCCACGAGAAGCTACTGGCAAGCTTTCTCACATATCCACATTGGCCGAATCCGAGACCCGTACCCACGCAGATAGAGGTGAGATTGCAGTGATCCGTAACGGAGAGCGATTTAGACCACTTGGCCACTCAGGGCCCCTTTATTGAGTGGTGTCCATAATGCTGATCCAGACCCTACCGTATATACTACACCATTCTTAATCTTTTTGATGTCAGAGAACTTAATGTCGATGACTACTGGACTTCCAAAAAATTTATTACTGGTTCTATTTGTGTTTCAACGAAAATTTGCAAACGCGGTTACATGATTAGCATATTCGGATCTAAATGTGGCCATTCCATCATTGATTGTCATTAACGAGGTCATCATCGGGATGTTTCTATTGTCGACTTATTTCCTCGTTGCAGCGTCATCGTTTGATTCTGTTTCTCGGAAATTACCAATTCTATTTCGATCCATGTTGAGAATGCCAGTCATTGCATCGCCAGTCTTAGCAACGTATTTACTGATCTCAGTCCTGGTCGTGAAGCCATTGTTGTCCACGTATGTTTTTGTTGCCACATCATCGGCTGAATTTTGGTTCTCTCACATTAATAATTGTGTTTCTGCTCATTTTGAGATCGCCATACATAATATCTCTAATTCTTCTGATTCGTCGAGTAATCTCTCCCATGAGTGTTAGAAATGATTCCTCCGAGGTTTTAGTTTTACCGTTTTTAGTAAATACCGCTAAGTTATCTTCTGTTACATCTGTAATCCGCAGAATGATATCTGTCAACGGGATATTGCTCGTCTCTAACCGTCCATGCTTATCCTGAAAAATAACAACTTCATTTTGGTCCACATTTGTGAGACTCAAAAGATTAGAGAACTCATCATTGACCTCGTCAAGGGTTGCATATTTGGATATGTCACCTTGGGGCTTGCCTAGAGCAGATCTTCCGTAAATATATACCATTGTATATTACACTAAGACCTGTTTAAAACGTTGGACGACATGGTATACTCGTGCACGACTTTATCAGGCGGTGTTAGGGACTTTGACACAGCGTCGAGCACAGCAAGTTTTTCATGGCCACCTATTGGCGGATCGGTTATTGCCTGTGTTGATCATGTTGAATACCAGACGACATATTTTAAAAATTCCTTCGGTGGTGCCAGTCCATACGAATGAAATTAAACAACTGCACGTGGATCAATCGCGTATGCAACCCAATGAGTACATGGACCAGAACTTCCATAGAGATTAATGATACCGGTTTTAACATTGGTTGTTTTGTAATTGATCACGCACAAAAACACCTTTGAAGTATTTATGTTTAATTGCTTGGCAGCATCAAGTAAATCAAAGTTGGACACGTGAAGCATGTTTAGCGAAGTGTCCCCGGCAGTCTCAGACCTCGACCTTACCACAAATGGAAAGTTCCTGGTAGTCATAGACCCATTCCATTTTTGGAAGGCTCATTTTTGGAATTCTTTAATCCGTGGCCTGTTGATTTCTTTAATGCCATCCCAGGAGCAGTTCCAAGAGCACCAAGTTGCAGCGGCTATCGACGCTGGTATAGCTGCCAGAAGTGGAAATATACCAACCATCTTGGCAATGTCTTTAATGGCACCCGCAGAAAGATTAAGTCTAACACAAGTCGCTGATCGTTTGGCGTCATTGAAGTGCCTGAGTTGACGTTCTGTCAGTGACAGTTTATTTGGACACTTCGGATCGCTTGCGAGCTGTGCTGATTTCAGTAATATCTTTATTCCAGGATTATTTTTTAATGCTGATTGCAGCTTTTCAATCTGACAGGGAGTCAAAGTAACATTAACGTGATCATATGATATTATAATATCATGGGCGATTTAATTACTAATTGTGCAATCGATTACATGTTTTCCACTGTTGCATCAATGACTCTCATTCGTCCACCAACACCTTCAAGCAGCATTGTTTTGTCTGAGAGTATAACAGCGATTGCTCTGTAATTAGCAATAGCTCCGCTTTCCACATGATCTCGAACGTATATATCAACGACAGACTGTCTAAATAAATCCAGGTGTTCTAACGAAAAGTAATAGATCGGATATATTGTTTCAAAATCTAGTTTGTAGACCAGAATCAACATTTTGATCACGTCCCACGAATAACATCTAACGATGATATGCACATGCAACATGATTATTCTCAAACTTCAGTATTATATCCTCAGCTGGTTCTTGGTGCCCGATTATTCTCAGTGAAAATTCAGTAACACCAAGTTTGTCAAATATCATTGTACCGTGTGTTTGTGCGTTTACTCTATCAGCATTTTGGAAAGCAATGAATATATGTCGCAGTGCAGAGACACCTTGCTGTGATGCTATCTGCCATGTAAATAAACCATAAACTTTACTTTGAACACTATTTGTGGTCATCGTCAACCATGATAATGTTGATTTACCACATGAGTCCATAAAAGAGAGCAGTCGTTGTTCTTCAGCGAGTGATGGTATCATTATTGGCATCCACAATGAAAGTTTTTTCGGTATCATTCTACCAGCATCACCAGCAGGTCACCAGATTGCATCATTGTCGGTAGCCTTTCTTACAAGTACAACCCTATGTTTGGCTCCAAAAATAACCTCTCTGACAGATCTGCAAAGTCCGAAGATGTGGGACAGTGGGATTGCACATGAAAATCTTCTACTTCCACCCTTCAGCATTGAGCGACGTGCTGTGAATCCCAAGTAGAATTCTTGGTTGGTGCTCTGTAACGTCAAAAAATGCCGCGGTGGGTCGGAGTATCATTCTGGTTGTGGATCAGCCGCACTACCGTTTATTAATTGTACCAAAAGATACTGTCTGTTGTCAGGGTGGTCAGAAGTATCCTGATCGTGAGTAAATCATCGGAATATCTTGCTCGACCCAATATCGTCGAGGCAACGTCGACGTTTTCCAGACATGGTTCAATGTTTCTTCTGTCGATGGTATAGTGGCACTGTTGAACAACGCCATGATGCCATTATTAACAAAACCAGCTCTAACGTCAACTTCATATTCAGTGTCATCTGTTTTTAGAATTTCACCATCTGCTTCAACAAACATGCGGTAAGAAATATCTGCTTGTAACCTGAACTTGCAGCTCAGTTCGCCCATGCTGATTTGGCTCTCGTGCGTCATAAGAATAATATTGATAATCGCGTACAGATTCATCTTTGAGGACCAGCGCATCCATGTTAAATACGGGATCATATACACGTGTAAACATTATTTATATTTATTATCGTCTAACACGAAGACCACTTCCTGCTTTTAGACTAGAAGTTATATTTTTTGTTTCTTTTTCTGATTCTGTCAGTGGCTGGGGTACACCAGCCAACTCTGCTAGTTTTTGATTTGCAGCTTAATTTATTCTTTTACTAACATTTGCAGGCATAACTTCTGTACTTGGTAATTTTACTGGCGAAGGTTTTCGTCGTATTAACAGTGCTAGTCTCTCCTTGATTGCTGAGAATGCTTTACTAGAAACATCACCAACAGCACCAATACCTTTATCACGAACAAGGTCAATGGCTTTCAATCCTAGTTGCTTTGCAATCGGCATTGCTTTTGGGGCTATCCTTCTGAATAGACCCTAAAGAACATCACCGAGTCCGTCCCCGTAGATCGCTTTATATGTTGGTAATCGTGAATTTATCACCCTGACCATTACAGGTCCACGTTGAGCATTATGTATGATCATCTTATTTTCTTGTCACTAATCTAATTGCATACCCTCAATCACTACGATAATCATCAACGATTTCATGAATAAGGGACCGATAAATATTAATGTCCATGATACCTCCTGTAAATAATCTTTGACAAATAGCTGCTTCATTAATGATTTCTGGGGAATTATTACCGACTCGTCTTCCACCAATCAGAATTTCTAATCTATTAACATCGGCAAGGACGTAACTGGGACAAAGTTTTAGTATTAGTAGCGATGCGATTATATCCTTAACCCAATCGGCTGATTTTAGAGTTTTAATATATTCGGGTTTTACATACCTATCTCTATTACGATACCCAAACGCGGCAATATCAAGTAATTAGTCTGGGGTATTGATGGCGGCAATACCTTCAGGTGGAAATTTATATATTATCTTCGTTTTAGCTTTTGGAGGAGACGGCGGCTGAACTTCAGGTTGTGGTTGAACTTCAGGTTGTGGTTGAGGAGATCACCTGGGTGATGGTCTAGTTGCTCGAAGACGGCCAACAATATCAACAGACAATGTCTCAAGAGCTTTTTGTGCTGCCTCAGTTGCTGTAACAATTTTCTTTGTTGGTTCGACAAATGGTTTAAATAACTGTTCTGCACCTTCTGTAAATTCTATCTGAGACTCTTGACGCGCTTGTAGTTGTTGCTTGACAGAATCACGGACGGGGAGATATTTCTTAATTTGCCTCTAGTCGCTGTTGGGCTAGTTTTGCTGCATGAGATTCCATGTTAAGCGTTATTATTGATATAATAATGATTTAATTACACCACCTAACCGCTTCGACGACCAACAGTGAATGTTCCGGGTCGGTAAATAACCCTGTAGAGGCCTCAGTTTAGTGCAACCTGGTTAGAGGTCTCGGTTTAGGGTTATTGATGCTTGTATTTTCATTCTCGTAGGAAGCTTTATTTTCAAATATGGTCTGTTCAGCCTCCCTGCTGGTTAGTGTTATTGATGCTTGTCTGTTCATTTTTGTAAGAAGCTTTATTTTCAGAAATAGACTACTCTAAAAATGGTCTGTTCACCCTCCCTGTTGGTTAGCGTCATTGACGCTTGTCTGTTCATTTTCGTAGTAAGCTTCATTTATAAAAATGGAATGCTCAAAAAAATGGTCTGTTCATCCTCCCTGCTGCTAGCAGAGATAAAGGTTGTAAAATACAACTTATCAAAATAACTGCATCTTATTAGTTTAGCATAACGCATATAACAGAGATATCATATTTAATCCGTTGTACATTTTCAATTAGTATGGCGACACCATTAAACAACTGTAGATGATTAGATATACCAATCGGCATAAAAAGGAGATTTACTAGCACAAAGATCACCCAACAGCTACCATTCATGATATCCACCAGCATGTTATCTCTCATTCTTAGACATTGGGAAGTCAATAATTGGGGACATCAAAATTACAAGTACAAATAAATGCTTGTCCGTACCTACTAACTCAGCAGACCTAGTCCACGTCCGCCACGCTAAATACATTTACATGAAAACCACATGAAAACGTCGTACAATCAAAATGTGATGTGGATGATTCAAATATCCGGAAAATTTATTATTCGGGACATACTGACTTGGAACGAAGTTGCTCAGATTAAGGGGTTACACTATATATAAAGATAATCAAGGCACACACACACATGATGAGAAGGACTTTTGTACTCAATTGTTCATTTTATGTATTTAGCGACTTTTATATAGAAATATGATTGATACGAAAAAGGAGTTCTCTTTTTCAAGATCGTACGAAAAACGTGTTGTCACATCTTGTCTATGAAACTGGTGTGTAGTTGACGTCGTGAGAACCCATCTTTGGTAACGAAAAATTCGTGAGCACCTTTCCATTCAATAAGTATGTCAGGAATGTTACTTATATTTAGTGACGAATTCTGCTATTTTTTCAGAAAAGTATATTTTCTTAACGACATAATTGCATAATAAAAACCATATACTGATCACATATTTCTGAGGAAAGACTATTACAAACAATAATTCTGACAATCCATCGTATCTGCAGTTAAAGGCAGTTTAATGTGTGTATTTGACTAAAATGGAACGAATGAAGCTGCAAAAACACCCAAAAGACACGTCAATTCAACAGATTAGAGAAGTGGACTTGAAATATGTACTAGTTTATATGATTCATGAAAGAAATTTTCGTGTCCTTGTTCCCTACCGTATTTGTTGTTAGTAAGCGTCAGTCTTCCTGCCCAATGGCCAGTCTATCTAACTTGATCTGAGAAATGCATCCACCCGAAAACAATGTTCCACATACTGGAATACATAACTTTACTCCCAACCCCACCACCGTTCTGAATATAAAACTCTGCTCTGTTATAGTCGGATGATGTGTACTCGAGATGACACTGAATTAGAATAAATACTGCAATTTCTAAAACTGTTCACGTCTGCAAAAGCTACCAGTCCAAAGCGTATTCTTGATTTTGAAAGGAACCATGTCAAGTCTTATAACAAGCCTTCTCCAGAGTACATCTCTAACCTACCTGAACTAAGATCATCGAATACTGAGAGTAAATGGCATACTGTAAATCTTCCCTGAATGAACCGAGATCATAGAATACTAAACATAATCTCACCTCTGCCATTAATAACGAACTTCAGATTCAGAGGACGGGATCTAGTCATTTAAATATTCTTATACCGAGAGAGATAAATATGTCCAGTAAGTTATATAATTTAATAAATGTTAAATTTGTGCTTGCAAGTGTACCCGAGCGTATCGTATAACATGACTTTTAACTATGTTGACAACCGCGCGCAGATGATTTTTTTCATGACCAACTGTGTTTTCCTCGTTAAAAGAATATTAAATAGTGTAGTAGTAGTAGTAGTAGTAGTAGTAGTAGTAGTAGTAGTAAATTATCATAACAATTAATACTATGAACAAATTCACACATACCACCTTACATGAAAGGGTACGATATATACAACCTGATTCGCTCCAATCTCTCTTACGACCTTTCCTCGAAACTCACTACAATCAACTCAAAATGGCAAACTGTAGTGTGATAATAAACGTATATCTCAAATAAGTTTCAAAAAACTTCGAGTGTATCTACCGAAATGTATATCGTATGTAAGGCTATAGGAAATTCCGGGATTTTGTACTATTAAGGCATGCAATTGAAAAGTAGTATTTGCAAGTTTATTTTAAATTTTCTTCTCTCAACTATACATTTACATCATCCAAATCATAACCATAAATAAAGACAATTTCAAATAGAATTTAACAAATGAACCATGATATTTTGATAGACAGCTTCATGTCAGAAAAGAACTAAAAGTAAAAATTTGATCTGACATCAAATCATGTGATTCCAGGAGGAGAGAAAGAAAAGCCCTACAAACTGAATACTAAACCAAGACTCAGATCTGTTATCTCATGACGTCATAGTCAAGAAAGAGGACGAGTGCATAAATAAAACTCGGACTCAAAAGACAAAGAAAACATCCATAGAGTCTTTAATACCTTTAAAGTATGAACTGTAAATAGAGATACATATTGTAAGATAACTTCATAATTTTCATGTTTCATTCATAACAAGGAGAGAACTTCATACCAACAGAAATTGTCCAAATTTGAGCACGTGTTTACTTTTGTGTTCAGTCTGTTTCGTAACCTCTGGGAATACTTATGTTTATCGACTGAGCTACTGTAGAAAACAACGTCAACATTGTCATACTTGGTATCAGCAATATTAAGTCGCTGTTGTATTTTGTGTACATTTCGTGTTTAAGGAAGGCATGATTTTTATCAAAGAGTAACCATTGTTATTTTAAAGATTAGGATGATTTTGTCAGCATCTGTGAAAATGATAATGTTTCATCGACCAGCCTCGGGGTTTACATATGCATTATTTACTCCTTTAGAGATAAAAAACCAACAAAAATATTTTATTATTAACCAAAAGAAAGAAATTAATACAACAACAAGTGTGTTTGTGCAAATCTCTTAAAACTGTCAAAGTAAAAACATACTTCTGCATGAAAAGGGAATGCTAGAGAGCTGGTTATATAGCCAGACTCATTACAAAAGAAACGCTCCATAACCTTATTCACTTCCTCTTAAAAACGCCATGTCATATATTCATATCTAAGATAAAAAGAATGTAAAATAATGGCATAGTCACCGTTTGCAAAGTATAGATACATAGAAAGGCTCCTTATACTTCTTTACAGGGACAAGGGCACTCCACGCGCAAATAAAGATGGACTGATATATAAATAGACATGGACACAAATATTTTTGGACGGATACATAGTACAAACTAGATACATACATAATTACAAGTACGTACATACAGGCAGACAAAATGACGCATTAACGGATGCATAACTTCGATAATACTATATGAGTCAAAAGTTATTTCTAACACCTGAAAGTGCAAGCTGCATGGTGTGTAAAATACATTTTAACACATTTTATATTATTCAAGAAGTTCAAACAACAATTGTTATCTATTGTTGCTCAAGAACAATGGTCCCTCTTATGCTCTCATTCACATCATTTCCTTACTGCAGTTTATTAGTTTCTTATATTCTCTGATAAATAAAGAAGACCACTAAAATGATTAAACGACACACTTGCAATAGTTCCTTTCAAAACAGATATAGCAATACATTAGACAGCCAACTTGATGATGCACAAATACATATTTGCTGGATGTAAAAGTGATTATTTCGAAAAAGGAGAGTGGTTGTGTGATTTAGATTTTTAACGCATCTTTAACAATTTTTAGTCATATCGCTACAATGTCTGAAGTGTGGCAGTTTATAATGATGTCTATTGCTGCGGCATCATACCGCATACATGTAGCATGATGTCCCACTCAGTCACATTATCTTGACAATAGGCCGACCTCACGGACGCTATAACCACTAGGCCACCGGAGCGGTCGAAAGAAAGGAGAGAGTCTGAAACACACACACACACACACACACACACACACACATACAAGCATTTGCTGTGGTTGCGAAAGTTTAGAGGGAAGGAGATAAGGACGGAATTAAGGGCGTTTAAACAAAAGCAACAAAACTTGTGTCTCCATTTAGAGTTTGCAAGAAAAGGTGACATAATTAAATAAATACTCTAAATATTCTGATTTTTCCAACTGCATCTGATAGAACAATGTTGAATGAGTACTTCATAGAAACCAGCGACTGTATACAATACACAAGTTTAATCGTGAAAGTGTAAATCAAATTTGTTCTTTCGAATAAACAATCAGAAATTTAAGTAGAATTCCCATTTGATCAAAATGCAACTTTACAACACATGATTTTATTCTAAATATCATTTAAACTCTTAAGACTAAACATCACCTAGTCATTTCGTGAATTGATTACTGTACCCTGTAAGCATGACATAGGATATCCCGCTGATGAACACATGATCCACACTGAATATATTTTCTCTTGGCAGGTGTTAATCTTTGTTTCGGAATTTCTCAAAATATCGTTGCCTTTACAGTCTCTAATAAGAGGTTTCAATTGCTCACTTCAATGCCATAGCAAGAGAACTCAACTGACGCGTAGTTGTTTGACCATAATATTGTAGCTGGGTTGATTTCCCTTATTTTGGTTTTATTTATTTATTTTTTTTAAAATCAACTATGCTTTAATACCATATAAGGAAAAAGGCGACAAAGGTCAATATAACATATGCGACTATGCACAGGTCACCTGAAACTAACAGGCCCTTGCCATCGGCATCTCAGTGTCGCTTGTAGACGACCAGTGCCCGACATAAAATTTGTTTGAAAGACAAAAATCCAAAGGAGCGGCCTTTATATGTGTTAAGACATTACATGTTTTCATATGACATTGTATTGAATCCTACGTATTGTCTTTGTAAATATATGCATACGTTGAGCTAGGGTCTGGTGAAGGTGTGTATAATTTATTTCTATTTTTTGGTGCTACTGATTTCTTGACAGTTCCTCTTACAATATGTTTCATAAGTGATGCATGTAATATGTTTGTACTATACTTATAGAGGTGGTGGAATATTGTAGTGTAAGAGCTGTACTATATATATATATATATATATATATATATATATATATAGAGAGAGAGAGAGAGAGAGAGAGAGAGAGAGAGAGAGAGAGAGAGAGAGAGAGAGAGAGAGAGAGAGAGAGATTTAGTGGTACAGTCTTAAGATTTACTAGAGTTTACTAGAACTATTTGTGTCGCTGGTCCCAGAAACCACAAATCCATACAACGTGTGCACTTATGTTAAATCAACTCTTGTTAGGAATGCTGTCTAAGTATCAACCATGCAGTTTACCAGACGTTTTCGCAAGTTCTTTTTTAGAATGCTGCAATCGTATGCATGTTCTTTTTCTAGATATGACAAAGTTTATGTTCTGCAACCCCAAAGATGATGACAATAATTCAGTCAGCCATAGATGTTACAATATGAATATTCAGTTCCAGTGACATTGCAATTAGCTTTAAAATTATTATTTTATTATAATTACATTCAGAAGAACTTGCAAGAGTTCAAAGTAAGTCGTATGATATGTGACCCTTTAAAGATAAAAATAAATGGAAAACGTGAAAAAGAGGCATTTTTTTACTTACCTCATTCGTCTTTTCTTCTTCGTCACTACTCTATTGTTCTATTTGTCGCCAAATTAAGACAATCCCGTGCGCAGATTCGAAACAAAACATTAAGTAGCTTTGTTTATGTATCAACTGAACGGAGTTATACACTTTTCTTGGTTATACCACTGAGACCGTTGTAACATCCAATAGGCGGATATTCAAACAGGAAGCAGCCTGGAAGGGCAGAAAAATTGATAATTGATAAGGTCTTTTTAACCGTGACTGTACAATAAAGTTCTTATTTAATAGAAATCGTGGGAACAAACATCCCAGTCCTACAATACAACCACTTATTCGACAAAAAAAAAAACAAAAAAAAAAAAACCATTTATTTTGACACATCAATTCTAGTGTATTTTTGAAGAGAAATAATGTTGATAATTCACTGTAGTGAATCATGTAGATTGACTGAGGCATATGTATTGCAACGATAAACGCCCTTAACATTAAATATCCCCAGATAGTCTGTAATACAATATGCAAGCAAAGAGTGTGCTAAAATTCGAATCTAAGCTATGGCTGTCCGTAATAAATTAACAAGCTTTTTCGTGTGTATCCATCCTTTCTAAGCCTAAGAGAATGTCTTGAGAATCATAGCCCCAAATTTATTACATATATGCACTGTTTAGTGGATCATAACCCCAAATTTATTACATATATGCACTGTTTAGTGGATCATAACCCCAAATTTATTACATATATACACTGTTTAGTGGATCATAACCCCAAATTTATTACATATATGCACTGTTTAGTGGCTCATAACCCCAAATTTATTACATATATGCACTGTTTAGTGCTAAGACTACATCCATAGTTTTGTTTCGCAAACAATTCAGAAACGGTCATAGTTATACTTATTCTTTTCTTAGATCAGACTCCAAGGGTGGGAAGATGGATTCAAACAACTCTAGATAAGGTTACCTTTTGGAATACATAAGTACTATATTTCGGAATTTTGAATTCAATGGTTTGTGGAGGTTGTCAACGAGAATGAAGGAGGGTACTACGATAACCCCAATGCTTAATTGTCGTGATATCAACTTTGTCAGTTAAGTACACTTGTCTATAATGGTGAGAAAGAGAATGAAATGCATTGCTTTCCACTAAGCTGAACTGCAAAGCAATCGCTTTTTTGGTATGTGGGAACTCATATCGATTCTTCTTAAAATATACTCAAACTATAGCACGCAATTAAAAAGGATACATTATTTTGAACAGTAATGTAAAATGGAATACGCGCCATTGAAACTGCTTTCTGGCTAATTTGCAGAATAATAATAATAATAAGTAAATGGAAAAGTCATTGATACTGTTGATTACCGGAATGCTGGCTATCCCTGCGTTTTAGAAGGACAGATATTAAACCAAACGCAATTATTCGCGTATAATCTATCAAACACCAATTAGGCGTTCAAACAGAAGAATAGTGAAAAAGGTAAGAAACATATATTTATTAGAGTATAAGTAAATGAATGTTGACTTAGCAGATAGTATAACTATCAATAGATCTTCTAACAATATGCAATTGAAACAACGAACCTGGAAAAAAGCTCGAAACTATTAATGTCCATCCATATAAATTTTTCTATTAGAAGGATGGATTCAAAATTTTACTTACAGATATGCAAACTAGCTTTGGAAGTAAATTATAAATAAATGATATCGTTAACGAGAAATCCAAAATATTACTTCCGATTAAGATAGAAAATTGCAACGGAATACAAAATTAACTAAAATTAACTAAAAAAACAAACCATTATGACCAATATTTTCCTTGGTAAAAATATAACAGAATATACGATTAAAACATAGCTTGGTGTGCTTTTTACGCACTTGTGCAAATTCCTATGCTTTTGTCTTTTTCAAATCAGTATGAAAGTCAATACCGAAAGTGGGATCCTAACACTTTTCAAACCGTGGTCAGGCAAAGTAAAAAAATGCACGAACATGCAAATTTCTTTCAGTCATTTATATGATTATATGTCGATGAGGTTTAGATAATCCATTTATTTATTTATTTATCTTGCGCAGTGCATTCCCAACCATTTAACAGCGTCATCGTCAGCAAGGTACACAGCCTTCAGTCCACCAATGAGTTTTGTTAGTGGACAGTTGTTCACAATGTGTGACATGGTCTGTAGAGCAAAACAGCTACCTGGCCCCATCGGACAAGGCTGCTTGCACAACGACCCTGTCCTGTCCGGAAACGTTTCAGAGTGGTCCACAGATGTCGTGAGAGGTTGAAGCAAGGAGGGCAGACAGATGACTTAGCTACGAGGGAGTGGTTTACAACATCTGTTGAATACCACTCATGACTCCATGCCGAAATAGCTGTCATATCCTCCGGAATGGACCTAACCAGATTGGTTGTCTCGATGCCAAGCGGATTGCTGGATGTGAGGTGATGTCCATGTACAGTGGAGGTTTCCCACTGGTATAAACTTTAGCCAACAGTTTTGTGGTTGCTTCCTGGCGACGGAGATGTGGAGGAGGAATGTTGCTGAGTACCGGCAGTCATGGTAAAGGAGTAGAGAGTAGAATTCCTGAGATTATGGGCATTGTTGTGTTGAGCTAGACGTCAATTGACCTTACGCCAGATGATAGATCGCTCCGCCTACTGAATCACGTGACATGACCACCCGCTAACCTCCGAAAAACAAGCAGTATTGGGCAAGGAAATATATTTCAGTTTAAGTGATATATTTATTAAAAATGATTTGTATTATTCCTAAAATTACAAACGTTGCATAAATTATACTGCAGTAGACAATATTTATATTTGTAGTTCAAATTCGTATAGTAATAACGTAAGTGTTTTATTTCGGTAAGTAATAAAATCAATTTTAAATTTGTTGGAGAAATTATTAATGTAAAATGAAATTTGCTCCCAAAAATGCTAATGTATTTAGTATATAATCTTATCCTTATTAATCTTTTCTGGCTTATGTTTATGCTGCCTTGGAAGTAAACGAATTAAAAATTAATAACAAAATCCTAAATAATTATTGTTAGAAGTATACTGTTGTCTATAATAACGTTAAAGTTCTACTGTTCGTCAGATGGAATAGTTTATCAATGATGTCTGTTGATGGAAACATGTAAAAGCATGCTTAATATATCGGACGATAATATCTGAAACCATTGCTTTTGTATTTCTGTATTATTACAACATTTTTGTATCCCCACCCATCCTTTAGACCAATGGGAAAGTAAACAGTCACTCAAGTGTCTGAAAGATCGAGACGATAAATCATTATTTTTTAAGACAAGCCAACATTAAAGTCAAAATTTTCAAACTTTCAAAAAATGCAGTATGGGGTTCACTACATCCCATACAAGAAAATAATATACATCAAAACCCGAAATTTAGTGGTTCTCCACTCGTATTCTAGAAACGTTTATTCATGTATATATTTTCAATTTCAAATTTATTTATTTTTTTGTTTTTTTGTTTCTTCAAACCATCAACAGGATATGGTTTTCTACATACTTTTAGGCAAAGAAACATGTTATTGTCATCAATTATTTCCATATTCAGCTGATCGTACACGCGACCACAAAATAGTCTTTATCCATCAAAGTTTTGTCTATGTTTCGGGAAAAGAATAATCTAATTCCTCTATTTAGACGATCTGGATATCGACTGTAAGAATTACATGGCTCCCACTGACTTATTTTCACCCTTATCGATCGAGAATGAAACAAATCATTGCAAAATGTATATATACTTATCATACTTAATTCATTATTGCCACAGGCAGATTGTCGGAGGAAAATGGCGGACGAAAGCAATGCCTTGAGGTGTGTCTAATTTACGTTCGTTGATTGGTTAATGGCTCAGCATGATTGACAAGTGGAGATAGGTCAATTAGCTTGGTATGGGACGATCAAGCCCAGACATCCTGTACCAAAAAGGAAAACGGAACAACTGACTTTTTTCTTCCTATATGTCACTCTCCTGTCTTGAAGATGAGGAAACTACTATGCCCTCAGACACAAAATAGATCATATAAACTGATGTATATGTCTTTGAAGATATTTCTGTTTCTTTTTTTAAAAAATTATGTAAATATATCACATAAATATACTAAAATTTCAAACTTAAAATTGCATTACCTTGCCAGAAATAACCAGATTTAACCATTATCACCTCGTTCGCTAATGAGGAATGTTATTAGACTATGCTCTTAAAATAAGTAACAGAAAAGAGTGAAAGACAACAAGCTTTGTAAAATTTAACAAATAATTTATTTCCCCAAAATGCAAAGTGAAAATGAAGAAAAATAAACTCACGGTTTTGCGAATTAAATCCCAAAATAATCCAAGAATTATCGACACAAGACCTAACAATAAAAAGTCCTGAATAAAACTCAGTTCAAGTCCCGAAGAGATCCAAAACTAAAGGCGATGACGTGTCTGTTATAGCCTACGATGTGCTGATTGATCAACTGTCTCTTGTTGAATCACAGAAATATTATTCCAGGTTTGATTTCATTATAAATTCCAGTGTATGTCTTTGTCCAAGAATTTTATCAGATCACTTTTGTATTTTAGAGAAAATAATCACTTGAATTCAATAATTTGAAGAAACTAAAATTCAGCCCAAACTGAACACAACATAATATAACTTAAAGTGCTAGATGTTAAAGTACGACTGGTAAAATCCTCACAGTCACAAGATTATATAGTTCTCTGCTTTACCTCAGGTCACAATTAGCATTTTATAAAAACAACCATTACCTAATGGAAAATAAACTTCTAGAATGATCTAATGGCTCTTGTTTATTTACAACACAATAACCTATAAAATTCACTTAGGAATCTCCAAAACCCTGACCCAAATGAACATATTTACTCCTTCTTGTTTATTGAATAATAATTTGGTTAATAAGCTCATACACGTAGAGAATAATGAGGCTATTATTAGTTGATTACAGAAATGAAATTTAAAAATGTCAATCAGGTCAGGTGCAACAGAAATGAATTCAGTTTTGGACCAGGTCAAGTCCAACATCCAATGTTACATTACAATAGCATATAATGAAATAAAAAAAATAAAAAAAATTAAAACTAACAAACAAACAATTAAATTAAATATACATAACAGGAAGATAAAATTCTAGTTTGAACATATGCACTAAAGTCAAGAAAAGACTAACGGGAGGACAGACCTTGATGTCTGGCAGATTAGATGGCTGAAATTGATTCCTGTATGTTTTTCCCCAAGATTAAAAGTCATATTAGACAGGCGCATCATTTAACATCTTTGCTGTTTATGCTAAAACTTAAATGTTTTATTTACATGTCACTGATGAAAGTAAAAATGGTACCACTTTCCTCGCACAACTGTAATAATTTTATTTTGCGCTACACGGTTCTATTCGCATGCATTTCTTTTATATATCACAGAGTTCATTGACATCGAATCTTGTTCGCATGAGGTCAGTCTGGAAAGCAATATTCAATGATGCAAAGTCTAATTTACCGAATGAGACCGAAAACTCTATCCTTCCTAAGAGTTAGGACTTTATCCCTGATCAAACATAGATGAATGGGGCCAACTGACGCATGTTAAGGAACATCACACTAATCATTATGTTTAAGATATTCTGCTCATTCATCACACGATATCTTCTTTCCCTACCACTGGATGACACTCTTGCAGTCCTAATATCTGAGTTTTACGATATCCAATCTACCACTGGGAGGTAAAGTGGGTCACGTGTATGTTAGTCAAGAGAAACTCTCCAAATTTAGTGAAGACGTTCTAAGTTATAGCATTATATTTTCGAGATTGTAAGGAATCGGAAGACATAGTACGATCAATATTTCCTTGGATGCAATTTTACAAGATGGTGTACCTGCCTGATTGTTCGAATTAATGTAACAACACCTGTGCAAGTTACACATTTTATGATAACTTGAACAAGTTGTATTATTAAGTGACAGAGTATTTTCAGAAACTGATAATTGCGTACTAGATCAATTAGAGGGGCAGATAATCTTGTTGGTGTAAATATTACTCATTCATGCCTTCACGTCTAAAGCAGAACCAATGTTATTGATGTGCGCATATTTTATTTGGGTGGGATCTTTTATTGCAATTGTTATTCACTGGAATAATGAAGTTCTCAATATTATTAATGGACTGGAACATTAATTTTGAGTTATAGTTAATTCAGACAATAATATTTTGGGATTATATTAATGTGATACATCAACAGACTCCCATCGCCACCCACAAGGCTTGTACATCAATCAACACGTTCACTATCAGAATTTATTTGGAATACCACTGGAATTCAATTGAAACTTCATACATTTGAACTTGTGATCTAACTCTTATTAATATTTGGGATTTAATTCGCAATACTTTAAGTTCTTTTTCAATTTGTATTATATGGACATATTTATTTGTTGAATTTTACAAAACTTGCTGGTTCTCGCTCTTCTCGGTTACTTAGTTTGTGACCATAGAATCGTAATAACTCCTATAAGTTATCCCATTTGAGTGGCCAGTCTTACGGGGACAGGCGTACTATCTCCAATGAAACTCTACATTGGAGCAAATTATATGAAGGCGGCATTCTTGAGTAGTTGATGAGTATTTTGATATTTTAAAAAAGCAACAACAAAACACTCATTAATACGCCAGAATGACTTTCAAGTTCAACAATACTGTTCACACAAGTGTAGCCGACAAGCACGCTATGTGTCTACTTGGTCCGTGTTTTATTGTTGGCGGCACTGCAAAGTCTTCTGGGTTCCATATTTTGCCTAAGAGGCCGAAATCAACGACCGCAAGTTTGTTGTTATCACGGCCGCCTTAAAGACCGCGTACATATCGGCTGGCAGAATCACATCAGCTTACTGCATCAAATGCGTCTGATTTATATCTATGCGATTTAAAACAAATACTTCAAAACGTGGGTGGTTTTACACTCAGCCACGACAACTACGCCATCATTATTGCGGACGCCTGCTTTCACATTACTAACCCCCAAGGGAGACGCGGAGTTGAAACGTGTGTCTCGTTTCCAATTCGTGTACAAAGAGTCTACTGGCATGTGACAGATGTAATTTTTTCCGAATAACGTCTGCCGTGAAAGTTGAATAACTAGCACTGCGTCTATGTTTGCGTCCACCAGTTCACAGTCTCCAAAACGGTATATTTTTTCTCTTTTTAGACATTTGAGAAAACCGCAGCCGCATACACGGTATTGCTTTTGTTCGATATTGCGTGCATATTTGCATTAGAATGCAGTGAATTATCAAATTTGTTGTTAAAATATTTACATTGTCGTGTCGTATACATACCCAACTCTACTATCATTAAGGTTGTTAAAACCAAACGTTGCCAAAAGCAGAATGGCATGAATAGGAAAGTAGCTAGTAATCATATTAACTAATGGGCATACTACAACATCTCTAAATATGCGTCTTAAAATATTACAATTGTGACGGACAACAGGTCGACTGCTGCCCATATCTGTCAATCTCAGGTCAGCCCTCCTCTGGTGTATGCACATAAACTGTCCCGTATAGAATTCATTCCGCTTTTGTATGACCTTTTGTGGTTGTTTCCTCCACTGATTACATACTTATTTGAATGCCATCCTTATAGAGTTCTTCATGCACAATGATCCACGAAATTCGTGAGTAATTCAAACCATACATACCAATCTCGCATTTGAATTGAATACAGACTGGTATTACTAGGGTGAACCGAAACGCTAGGAATTACCGAAGCAGTAAAACTATATATCAGTTACCACAAAAGGAGGTAGTGCAGTTAAGAACTCACGCGTATTTGCGAATATAACCAGTTTGAACTAAAGACCACTTCACAATCGACATTCATATAGAGAACAGTTAACTGCGAACTCACAGCTGTGCTCAGCTAAATCTTTTTTTTTTTTTTTTTTTTTTTTAAAAAAAAAGATCAAGTTTCCAGTTCTTATGGCCTGACGGCTAGCAAATCCCTTACAATGAACCTTATTGATATTCAACAAAAACAAAAATGGTATCTCGACTCGTTGTTTTACCTTCCGTCCCGGTGTGGAAAATATCATATAATGTCAGCCCTAGTATTCGCCACACTGGGAGAAGGTCTAATTGTTGTACAGTGGATATCAATACACCAAGGGAGCTCGTTTGCTTTTGTACAATAATTTTGTATATGTTCAGAAATGCACTGTGTATATACAGACTAGATAACACATAAAACGCCGAGTTTACAAAGTGTGGAAAAGCCCGTATAACTGATAAATATTGCTGGCCGATTTGTATATGCCCTTTTAAATCCCTGGATACTGATTTTAATATTTAGCGCACAGAAATCTTAAAAAATTAATTTTAAGCAGACAGTATAAAATGTATAATGTTTGAATACGTGTGTGTCTAGTCATGCGAGTTGCTATATCATATGCGTAAACTGCTTGGCTTTAAAATAACAATTGAGTAATGTATAGGCAATAGCAGAATGCATTTCAGGACTACATTTCAAGTTCAGTTTCGTTTGAACCAGGAGGCTAAAAGTCGGTAGATACATGTAAACGTTTGGATCAGGCCGTGAGGGTGAGGTAGGTCCAAATAACAGCAATTTAATGCCCCTTTTGAGTTTTTTTTATCCATCCCCCATGAAGGAGGAGGTGGGGACAAAAGCCCCCTTTTACATCTACTAATTAATATCCGAACTGACCATCATTTTATACAGATTATCCATTTTTAAATGAAATCCATTATTTAAAAAAAAAATCTTTGAAAAATGTACTTGTGTGAATACAGAATGCGATCGATCTATTATAGCGATTTAGAAGATACCAATATCTAAGGTTCGAAAAATTGTGTTTGATTAGAATAGATAAAAAGAAAAAACACTGGTCATAAGGTGACCTTGAGCGAGTTATAGTTTCTTATGTTTTGATTTCCTATGCTAGAAAGAATAAAATGAAGCTAAGCGATTTCAATTCTGTTATTTCGTTGGCGAAACATTTTCCTGGGTTACACCTTTATGTAAAATGCTACAAAATGATATACGTAAATATTGTTTTAACGTTGTTTCTGTTTGATTTATAAAATACCTCTTATGAAGGCGTAGATTAAATTTTTGAGATCTGAATTGGATCTATCCTAATCCAAGTTGCCTTCCTTTCGCCCGTATCGAATTTTGCATTCTTAACGACAGGCGATTACACGAAAATTTCCTGATGTAGATCTCGCGAATTTAGTTATTAAAAATCGATACTAAGTTTTGTTTCTTTTTAATGTCCAAACACGGCAAAGACTGATATCAAATAGTGTCATTAATATGCATGCAAGTACATTGTCTACTTTAGTGTGCGCAAATCATACACATCTAACGATTTCATTCTGCACATGTCTGAAAATGACATCTCAAGCAAGTGAGATTGCTCTAAGGAGAACTAGCATACCCAGCCTATACAGATATAAGGCAGCTAATTTATCATTGTGTCACTTCAGCCAGTTGGGTGTTCTTTCTTACACGGAACAAATAAAATACCAGCTGAAATAAATATATACCGAGTCTTGACACGGAGCAAACATGGCAGATTCCAAGCTTAGAGAAAACAGATTGTGTTATTTTATTTTAAGGAACAAAGAAGTAATGCATTAATAATTTGCTTAAACCTAAGTCTAATGTATCGTGTTCGTTCATTACTCAACTAAGAGTACCACTCCGGTGGCCTAGTGGTTAGAGCGTCCGCGTCGGATGCGGGAGGTAGCGGGTTCGAACCCTGGCCGAGTCATACCAAAGACTTTAAAAAATGGTACTAATAGCTGCCTCGCTTGGCGCTCAGCATTAAGACGTTAGTGTTGGGACTGGTCGGCCTGGTGTCAGGATAATGTGCCTGGGTTGGACATCATGCCACATGTCTGCGGCATGATGCCCCAGTGCTAGACATCACTATAAATTGTCACACTGCAGACATCGTAGTGATATGACTGAAAAAGTGTTAAAGATACTTTAAAAATCTAAATCACACACACACACACACACACACACACACACACACACACACACACAACTAAGTAGATATGGTAATTATCCTGAGATCATTTTAAATAGCGAGCTTAAAACCCACAACTTCCCTGTTTCATGTAATATGGAATCGTCCCATTGTGTTTGATATTGCAGACTTATTTTACGTGAGTCATAGCCGCATGCTGAAACTTTAATGTATTCTTAGCGATAATGTAAGCAAACAAGGAAGCTACTGAGGTATTTAGTACAAAATAAATGCCGATAGGGGGAAGATAATCGGGATACAGGAACACGAGTATGAAAACTGATGTGCATTATAGGCAAAGCTTATGCTTTCACGTATGTGGATGAGGTGTGAAGATCAAAAACGTTTGATTGGAAAATATGTAATTTCGTTAGGTAGTTCTTTCATAAAGGAAACTCAGATTTAAATTTCATCTGAACTGTTTTCTTTTTTTATTCCTCATAGTGTATTTACTGCTGTAAAATTTAAAGGCATTGTATTTATCCCACATCTATAAAGACGATTAGAGAAAATGACTTGACAACTGACCTTAATATTAGCACAGAACCACACTGGCTCAGCTAGAAACATTTCCCCAAATTAAGGCCTTTTTAAGGTTTATGTTGTTGTAGTATTTAACGTCATTTTTCAGCACACGATAGACTATATATGGCGGCCAGTATTAATGGTGGAGGAAGAACCCGGGAAAACCCCGGAAAGAACCACCGACCCACGAGAAGCTAGTGGCAAGCTTTCTCACATATCTACATTGGCCGAATTCTAGACTCGAACCCACGCAGACAGAGGTGAGATGGCAATGATCCGTAACGGAGAGCGCTTTAGACCACTCGGCCACTCGGGGCCCCTTTTCAAGGTTTAAAGCAACTGATTGAAACATCCTTCTAAATGTGTTATTCGAATCTCCAGAAATGGTTATAATAAATTCAGGTCCGATAATAAACATATATAATATATTTGTATAACATTTTTGGACATCCTTGAGTTAATAGTGTTTTTTGTCTTTATTTTTTCTGCTTGTTTCATTGCATTTCGCTGTATTTAGCATAAGTTAAAAATTTAGGAAAATATGCCATATCCGTACAAACTAGAAAAGTACACATCCAACAGAAACTGTGATTTGGAGAAATTCTGTCATATGCTGATGGGAAGCTTCATAATGGATGAATAATTTATGTCACGAATCATTTCCAAGTTTTGATGTGTCAGACATAAGTTCTGCGTTGTCATGTAAGATAAACGGGGGAGTATCTTCATTTTCGATTGATATTTTTCAACAACTGTGTGTTCTTGACAAAAACAAGGAAATAATTATCGTAAGAGTTAGTCCCATTTTCTCTTCACGTATTGAATGTGTAACAAGACTAGTCTATCTCTCATCAGTTTTCTCCCACATAAATTTCCTTCATCCTGTGCTATTATGCTGGTGGTGCGTTAAGAGTACCATGTATTTAACGTTAACACTGAATATGTGATAAGAAGTTCTTAAATATATATGATATACTACTCGGATTACATTAGTATAGATTTATACGTACCTTGTGTTGATTATAACATGAAGGAATTCACATCCATCTGCAAGTTACGTACGATCAGCGGAACTTCAAGCAGGTAGTGGCGAAATAAGATAAAGGAATCATAACTTATAAAAATAGTCAGTGCAGGTACGCCTCAACAAAGACATGGTATTTACTTCCTGGCTGATAAAAACCTAAACACAATAACATAGTATCTACTTCCTAGCTGATAAGGATGTAAACACAATACCAAAAATTAATCCTAAAATGATTTCATTTTTGCGGGAGATAAATAAGTCTCTCGATCGATCGGTCGATCGAAACAGTCCCCTACAAAGAAAAAATGAGCAACGTACCAGCCTTCAAAAAAGATTTATTAACTGAAATGCAAACCAGTGACTAACACAAATGTTAAACTAAAGTACACGGGGTGGACAAGCATCAATTTTAAAGAAAAATATCACATATACAGTTAAATTTAACTTCATTTTTCATTTTGACCCCCATATGATTAAGATAAATTATAAACTTTATTTTGCTCGACGAGACATATTTAGGCACAATCGGTCCCTCATATGTTCTGTCTGGCCCCTTCAATTATCTGTGGGTTACTTGATTTTCTTAGGTATGAATTGTTTTATAAACGAAAGTGATCAGAAGTTCTTAAATGTAACTTGTGATATAATAACGTACTCATGTAAATTTCCAGGGGAATAACCTAAGAATAACGCCTTGTCACACCGTGGAAGATTAATCTTCATGACTAAGCTGTCAACATATATTTTACAATACTGAGCTTTAAACACATAGCCAGGTACAGGAAACACAGTGGGGATAGGATATCGATCAACCTTGACCTGTACATTGTTCTTGTTACATCGTGATGGCTACTAAATCATTCTCCTGTTATAATCATCATTTTACTTGTTTTAAGGGGGCAGGGGCCAGTTTTTATGCACAAATTTAATGCCGCAATTACCGGCCTAGTATAAAAAATCATAAAAAATAAAATAAACAAGTGAAGTAAAAAAGGTCCATATTTTTGGATACCTATATTAAAACAAATGTAAGAATATTATCCACTGGACCAGAGAAGTCAATGGAAGTTCATAGCAAGAGAAGTTTATGCACCCCAACCCCAAATTTATACCTGCAATTTTCATGTCCGAAGGTCATTTTCGACTACATGTGGTGCTCACAGTGCAAACACAAGCCCTTTTACTAGATGATAATTCTGCAAAATAGTGTGTACCAAACAGACTGATGCAATTGAAAATAGTTGTCATCCAAGCCATTTTTGAAATATTCTACTTGCCCTGAACCTACGTGTTTACTGGAAAGCTAACTCTTCTTCCTAGCCGACTATTGGTATTTCACTATCTACATACTGCAGAGTAACTTTGGAAGGTGTACATGACTGACATCAATTTCAAGAACAACACAAGCCCGAAATACCTAGTTCACAAATATATCGATAGCTTTAATTAGTAAACAATAATAACTGAAAAATTCACACCATAGCCCTAAGTTAAGAAATTTGGCAGGGGCCAATAAACGAAACTAGCCCCTGCCACCGTGAGGTCGAGATAGACAGTACAGATTAGTCTGGCACACTAATCCCGTTACGTGACTGGTTCGTGATCAATGAAATTCAAAATGGACTCGTGTGATATATATCCACATATATACCCCCTCTCCCAATCCCTTACAACACACACACACGCACACACACACGTGCACACACACTGAAAAGAACAAGAATAATCCGATCGGTCTATTTTGCAACGCATTAAACTAGGTACAACAAATGAGACTATCGAGGTACAACAGGAAAGTCTCTGTTAAATTTCTCCATTGGATAACATGGCAGGGGAGGGGGGGGGCTATGGACTCAAAATGGTAACAGTGTTACAAGTGGCTGGTCTATATTAGGGTGACTTAGTAACAGTGTTGCAGTTGACCTCAATAAGTGCCACTTGGGAGAAAATACTATTTTCAATTTCTCCTTGAGTTAACATGGGGGAGGGGGGCACTATAACCACAATTATGGCACTTGGGCCTCAAAACGGTTCATAGCCTCGAAATGGTTTATAGGGACAGAAGGACTTATGGGGTCAAAGGGAAGGATAATGGTAAAGGGTTTTACGTTTGAGTTGAAAACATAAACATACAAAACAAACAAACACAGACACACAACACAGAGACTAAACACACACATTTTTGGAATAGTATCTTTTCATGAGTGATGAGTGGCCCTGAAAGGGACCCTTAAGTTTCTTCTTACCCTTCTTTGGCCACAATTTCTTCAACCAAGTCTTCCGTCGAGACTTTATGGAGGGGGGACTTTCTTTTCTACCTCAGGGATGACTATCTTTCTGAATTTCTCCTGGACCTTCATCCAGTTGGTATTTAAGCGTTCAATATCCCTTTCTTTCTTTTGTATTTTCTCTTCTTAATTTTCTCTTTCTCTTGAACCTTTATCTTCCCCGTCTCCTCTTCTATGGCTTCTTTAATGAAGTTCTTGGCTCTTTGAAATGCAAACACTTCCCTTCGAACACGACTTAGATTGTACTACTGCGACTCTGCTTGCTAAGTAGCTGCTCTTTGTCCACCATGATATCTACCGCTTCCGGCAACTTTTCTGCCTTGTTTTTCCCCGTAGTGTCTTCTTGTCAGATGGACGACTAATGGTACGGCTGTCTGTCTGTCTGTGTATTAGATTAACCGCGTGTTCGGCAAGTCTGCCTTATATGTCGGATTAATGCTTGCCAGGCAAGCTACTTAATTTCTTGTCGAGCAGTATGCAGCAAGTGCCACTGCCCGAAACGTTATTGCACACTAGGTGTGCTACTTTGTTGTCGTTAGGTGTGAATAGATCCACCACGCCACGAAACTCCAGTTCGATTCATTTTGTTTAATGATACGAGTTGGAACTGAGCCACTTGCTCTTATTTTGGTGTTTGGACGTGGCTGAGGATCGAATGGACCGTCAATAGTTGCAATGTCACAGGTCTGCATAACTCCGTGCAGGGATAATAGGTCTGAAAGTGCGTTCTTGCAATGAATTTTGAATAAATAACATGTGTGCTTTGGGTGGTTGAGAAATGAGTTAATAGACATGGATTCAACATAGTATTGATTCGTGTCCTTAATTTTGGTATTTTTTTTTTTTTTTCGCATTTTTTGTAGTTAATTATTTTGTTTTATAGTAATTTTGATTATTGTCACCTTCGGTGACAGGGACAAATGATTTGGGGAGTAAACCATCTTATATATTCTAATTTATATGGAGGAGTTTTGATCGTAAGGATAACATGGTGCTTCAACTAATTTAATCGTATTTACCACCTTTTGCGGTTGGGCGTGGTGTTCGGACTTACACCACCTTATAATGTATACCTTTTGGGGTTCGTTATGTTAGCCCTATTGTGATTCCTTTAAGTTAATCATCTCAATATGCCTCTTGGTGCAGCAGAGATTGATGGTCTCGGCTTAGGACCAAATTACGCTTCTAATATTTTAGGGCCAGTTTAGATTCTACTATGATTAGCTATACAATGTAATTAATCACATCTCTACTGACCTGCGAAGAACTGACAGCGACCTCTTGGGTGTCATGATCTGGAGACCAATGTTATTACTATAACCGCTAATTTTATTAGTCAATCAGATGAAGGTTTTTATCTTCGAGTTTGGAAGGCTGAGCAGTATAGCTGAAGAACTTTATTGTGTGCCGACTGATTTGATTCACATTCAGATTTTTGAAAGCCGCATTTCCTTTGCCTAATTCATAGGTCACCAGAACATGACACCAATCGCTCGCTGTCAGATCTTCAAGCAGGACAATAGAGATCTGATTTTACATTTAGCTATGTATTTTCTATGATTGAATTTTTCGCCGCTTATGCAGCTGGAGCTGATGGTCTGCACTTATTGACCACCTCATATAAATATTAATTAATGGGGGGGGGGGCAATTTGTTCAGGACAAATTTTATACTGGCACTACGACAATACCAGTACACATAAAAAATGGTTAAATAGAGATGCTGAGGGTGTTTATAGATTTTGGTCCTAATTTGAAAAATATATACTGCATGGTATTTTATTTATTATTACTTATCTTAGCTATTAATGATTTGGTTTTTTTCAAAATTTATTTGGGTAATTTCCGTTGAGAGTCGTCCCTTTTTGTCTGATTTATGGAGTTAGTGGGAGCTCGCTTCTCTGGGAGTTAGGACAGCATTCCGGGAAGACGCCAATCCCTAATTATATGACCGTAGGTCCCTTCTCCAGCAGATTTGACCCCTCACGCTCCGCCATGACTAGAACTAATTGAGTCATCAGTCCTAATTTGAGAACAATATACTAAATTATGTTTCATTTATTATTCCTTACTTATCTTGATGAGTGGTGGTTCGGTTTGTCAGCATTAAGTTAAGTGAAGTATGATAAGAATGGTCTTTCATTGTCTAATTTAAGGAGCTAGGAGAAGATCGCTTATCCGGGAGTTAGGACAGCATGAGGGCGACGCCACCACCTAATGGGATGACCGTCGGTCCCTTCTCCAGTAGATTTCACCCCTCAAACTCCGTTACCAATATAATGAATTGACTCTGTAAAGCTAGCAGTTTGATTAAGTTAATTTTGTATTAATTTTGACCAATGATGTGGACTAATCTTATTTTTATGGGATGATGTGTGACGTTTTTTGGTAGTTGATAATTCAGTTTTATTAATCAGATCGGATTATATCTTTCCCCTTTTTGCCTTTTTCTGAAATGAAGATGAAATTGTTTTGATAAAATTTGTCAAGTTCTTATTATTTGGTCTGATAAATTCAAGGTAGGATAATGGTGCTTTGAGTTTAGTATGTTTCTCTTCGAATACCTTTCTTTGTAGAGCGTAATGTGGTCATTCAATAATCACATGCTCAGTTACTTCAGGTACGGTATTAGAGAAGTTGGGGCTGATTGTACTTGGAAGGAGCTTTCCAAAGCTACTTGCTATTAGGGTTTCTCCAATTCGTAATTTTGTTATGACTTTGTAGTCTTGCTGGTAGTTTTTGATGGCATACAACTTTTTGCCTTTTCGGATGTAGTTCCATGGTATTTGTCATTTGTGACTAGTTTCCTTTGCGATCATTCTATAAAATCCCTGGACATTAAATTGTATGACAATAGTGGCAGATTCGTTTAGCTTTTAGTTTGCTACTATATCTGCCTTATACGAGATGTCACCCACATAAATTCTACTGTACAATTATTTTGTTCCGATACTTTAAGTGATGTGTTCACTTCTTTCAACCGATTTTCTCTAGAAGACGAGTAACCAGATTTAATAGAGCGCACCACGCTAAGGGAGTCGCTGAATATCACTGCGTTTGAAATTGAGTACTTAAGGGCTTGTTCATAGCCCAGAATTATACGGTAAGAGTAAAGCAGTGATCCGGCAGCCTCTCTTCCATCGTGATACTCTCTCTCTCTCTCTCTCTCTCTCTCTCTCGGGACCACTACAGGTGCAACGGTACGTCTCTGACTTTGAGCGTTTAAAGCCATCTGTAAAGATTGCCGCATACCTTGGTGGTTGTTTTCTATTCCAGAGAGGTTTCTGCCTATATATCCAATGGTAGATCTCTTTTGGATCCATACTCTAATGTTTTAAACTGAATTTTGGAACATTGCAGGTCGCAGGTCCATGGGACAGGATGGGGTTACTTGACCATTTCTGTCTATAGATCCTTTATATTTAGTAGTTCGTTTTGTAGTTCAAGTATTTCCTACCCCCTTGTTATGTATTTGTTAATTTGTGTCTGAATGGCTTTTTACATCTCTCTGACACAATTCTAATAGGATGGGACGGTTCATGGATAGAGATCCTGGCCGCATACTTCAGAAGAGCTTCTTCTCGTCTTGGCCTGAGGGATGGTTTTACTGCTATTACCTGCAATTCTTCCTTCAGTATTCCTGATACCACCAGTGCAAATAGCATGAGCTTGGTATTAGATTCGATCCAGGTTTTTTAAATTATGTAGGGTTTCTGGAGGAATATGCCTGGCATCCGTCGGCAATTTTGGATCGCATTATGGGCCTTTATAGAGTGAAATGTGTGTCTTGGTCCACCTTCAGATTCCTTAAGAGATCATGGTTCTTTCCACATCACCTTATTAGTTTAGTTGTGTTTGTCTCATGTAAGGTGCTCATCAAGCATCATACCCAGGAATGTTTCCGAATTTCAAATTTGGTTAATATGTTGTTTAATAATAATTTTGGGGGCCTTATACGGGTTTTGTTAGGGGCGGGGTAAACAATACTCCTTTAGTTTTTACCGGAGCCGAGTTGAATCATCACCTATCGGACCATTTAACGATCCTATCTAGACCCGCCTGCTTTCGGCCCACCACAGTTTCATTGGCTGTGTTACCACACTCCAATGTCGTCGGAAAACTGCGACAGGTCCAGGTGTGACCGGTCTACAGACTGTTCCAGATCGTTGGTCATTAAGTTAAAGAGTGTTGTTCTCGGTACATTGCGCTGTGGAGTACCATTCTAAACTCGTGTATTTCTGTCACTCTAACTTGGATCCTTTGACCTGTTAGGAAATTTGCAACCTGTTATTACATAATGGTTAAACCTGCTTATCAATCCTTTGGTCTGTATAAGATCATACGCTTTGTCAAGGCCAAGAAATACTGCTATCAAATTTATCTGACATTTGTTTTAACATTGAAAGCTAATCTCATGAGCTGATATATAGTCGACCTTTTATTGCGTAATCCGCTTTGGTTTTGGGATAGCAAAGTTTACTGTTTAGATGGTATTTTAACCTGTTGTTAAGCATGGTTACCGTTACTTTGCATATCACCGTTGTATGGGAGAGGGTCTGAATCAATTGGCATCTGCCATATCCTTTCCGGGGTTCGTGATTGGGATCATCATCACCTGTTTCCTGGGATCAGGGATTTTCCCAGAAATCAAGATGGAATTCACCAGATGAAAAATTACTAGTTAAGTTGTTTATAACATTTGTAAATATCTCATAGCCCAAAGAATCTTTACGTGGGGATGTCGATTTTGTCTACTAACTCGTTTCCTCCATTCAAGAATGGTGAAGTATATATTTAATGTGCTTGGCAGGCTACCTCTTGGAAAGTATGGGCATGATTTTCATTTCGGCTAATTTTGTCGACCTTTTCTTTATTTGAGGTTAACCCAGGAAGTTTAAGGGTTGAGAAGGTGTTATTCCCTTAATTTGCTTGATTTGGGTCCGTATCATATTTTAGTTGACTCTATGGTTTAGTAAGGACTAGAAATGACCTTTCTGGCTTAGTTTCTTTTATCGTTGTAAATAATGAAATCTAGAGAGTCTTTTGTGTGCCTAAATCTATTTAACTTCTTTTGCTCCTTAATGGCATGTTTACGTTTATTGTTCCAGCAAGATACCAGTTGTTCTCTGATCTCACCTCCCGTTCTGGATATGCACCGCTCAGCCGCCGAGAACAATGCATCAATAATATTTTTACTGAATTGATTAATGTTGTTGTCGTACAGCTGCTCGATGCCCACCTCCTCACACAGAGAGCGAAACATCTCCCTTTCCACCGTATCATATCTCATTTTGGGGTTTTTGTTATTTTGTTATGTTAATTGTTGTTTGAAGCGTGATGAATATCGGAAAAGTGTTCGCTTCCTGGTGTACTTGCCTTGTCAACCTCCAGTTCGGTTACTTCGGCAATTTTGGGAGTGCAAACAGTGCTAAATCTTTGGCGGTTTTCTGGATTTAATCTAGTACCAAATCCATTATTTAGTACAACAAGGTTTGAGTTAGCTAACCACTTCTAAACATTCCTTCTTCTCCTGTCTAAGCATTTAGCACCTCATTGGTAACTATAGGCGTTTAAATCTCCACATATAATCTGATTATCTCCTAAATTCTTTTGCAATATTTATCTAACATTCTTTGCTGGTGATCTTATCCGCACTCAACCGCACCCCCGTGGGTCGAATACGTTTGTTACTATGATAGACCGCCAGTATTAATTTTAGTGGAGTAGTAATCTAAACCTGAGTCTATAGTCATTGTGGAGGTTATATTTTCGAGATACTTACGATGGCGTCTACGTCGAAAGTCTCTACTCCGCTACCTTTTACTCCCTGGGATCTCTAATTTAAGTACCACGATGTATATTCAGCGATTTTTGGGGTATGTTCTGATTGTCCATTCCAGTGGGTCTCCTGAGGACGTATTACGTTAGACATGTTTTGTTCCTGATATATTTTGATAATTAATTCAAGATGTTTGCATTAATACCACGTCAATAATATTGTAGAATCCTAATGATATTTTTTCACCCATAAAGTATTTTTAGATTTATAAAGGATGTATGTTCTTAAATTATCTTTAATGTTTGTGGTTCTTTGGTTCAATGTGGAGTTTCCAGATTGATTCTGTAAGAGAACGTTCTGTTTCGACAGATATGTGGTTATCCAATTTAAGTTGGATTACCCTGTCATGATGTCCCTGACAAACGTTTACAGTTGTGTTGTTCTCACATTTTTGTATTGGAGTTTGTGTTGTGGTGTAATGATTGTTGTTTGTTTTCTACAGTGTGTTTAGTTTTAGTTCTGATTAGTTGTGCCATGTTCTGATTTTAGTTCTTTTTGTCTGGTTGTGTTTTTGAGGGTTTGTTGAGTTTGTCCTTGGTTTCCCTATTTAATTTACTTCTAATTTAAATTTGTTATTTTATGTTGTTCATTATATCGACAAGACGCGGAATCGGTCCTATCCTGAATTAGTTTGGAACTCGTTTGTTTGCACTATCATAATTATTGTTATTTTTTACACCATGGGATGCTCCATTGAGTGATAGGAGATAGTTTGTTGTTTCTATTTTCCTTACCGGTTGTTAATTTTGTTCTTGGTGAATTGTTATGCTTGTTTTGGTTACTCTGGATTGGGGGAAGGATCTTTAGATATGCCTGATGAGGGCTGTTTTTCACCACTCTTGGTGCTGATTTGGGTTTGGACTTTAAAAAAAAAATTTCGGAGCTGTTGTTACTTGGGACCTCTTTATTTTTGATGATCCTAGTGTTTGACTGCTGTGTATATTTGCTTATGAAATTTTTGTTTACATATTATATTTTGTTTTGGACTATGGTTTCGTATTATTCCCTGGGTTGTTTCCTACGGGTTAGAATTTTCGGAGTGGTTCTTGGAGTTTTAGTGATGTTTGCATAGTAAAGAATCATTTATGAGAAGCTGTAGTGTTGAGTTCAGTTGCTGTGGTTTTGGGTTTGATTGATGTTTGGTTCGGTTTAGGGATAAGTACAGTGTGGGTATCGACTCACTAAGTTTAGATGATGGTTGTTTTGATTTGAGGCACTCACCTGCTCTTGGAAACCGACTGGGGCTAGCTTGCCTCTATGCCCATTTATTGGGGTAGACGATATTGGAAGACTGTCATCCAGGTCGCAATTGAGTCCAGGGTTAGACTCAATCTTTGCAAAGATGACATCCGAGTCTTTCTTTTCAAGCTCAAATGATGAGTTTGATGTGTTTATAATTAATGATTTTTCACCAACACTTTCATTGATCCATGTTCCTGTTGTCCCTATGTATGTTGGGGCTGCGTTGTTTAAGGTAGACCTATTTGGGATTGTCCTTAAGTTCCTTTTCTGACAATACTTCGTGTCAAATTTGGACATTGTCTTGATTTATTTGCATTTGACTTCGTGATATTCAGATATGCAACGGTTTTATTAATTAGTGAAGATTCTTTGATTATTAATCTATATTATTTAATCATTGCGGTTGAGTAATTGGACCTTCATCACAGTTGCCAGAATCCAATATGGAGCACAGTGATAGGATTCTATCCAGGATCATAGCACTTGTTTCTTTGTCCGTTGGATAGTCCCGCAACACGATCAGGTCCAAGTTAAATAACAACAAAATGGCGGAAAGGGGAAAAGAATAGAACAAATGGTTAGCTTTTGGTGCAAAATAGAAATCGGTCAAAAGATTTGAAATAATTAATTAAGAATTTGATTCTTGTTGTTGCTTTAAGTGTTACTTTAGTTATGGTTGTAAATGTAATAGTGATTAGAAGGTTAAAGAAGCAATTTACCTATATGGTATATTTGTTTAGATTGAGATGAAGAAACGTCCAAAAGCACAGACTCTATATTGCCCGAGGACTTAATTCTCAGAGACTCCTGCTCCCCGTATAGCTGAGTTACTAATTTGTCGTACGGGAGTGAATTAGAGTCACACTCTTGCACACGTTTATGGATACACAATATGATTCTCAATTAGTCGTCTCGTGTATAGTGTCCAACCACCTGAAGACAGACAGACTCCATACTAAGCTAGATACTCTCAAGAAAAGTAATTATTGTGCCCTTTTGTTTCGCGGTTAGATGGTACGACTGGCGAACGCTACGCTTTATATGCTTGAAGCAAGACCTAAAAGAAAGTCTCTCTCACTTTTATGACATATAAGCAGACAATATTCATACAAACACGCATTGAATAAAGTAACTTACTGTGTTTCGTAAAGACAAAGATAAACATATTCATACACCTAACCTACAAAATACACAATATCACATGTAACTTGATAAAAGAGAAGCCTTTTTAGGAGAAGACAAGAATAATCACATGCATGCACCGAACATACAAAGCACACAAAATACACACAATATCACACAATCACGGTAGTAAGTGTTTATAAACACACCTCTAAATCCTCTCATACAAACACGCATTGGAGAATAGAAAAGGAGTTTTTGTGGTTAAGGACAAAAACATCCACAAACACATACAAACACAACTACTTCTGGTAAAATTATTTGTATCTTTTCAAGAGATCTTGTTGGCTTTAAAAGGTGCCATTTGTTTCCTTCAGTGCACCTGGTTATAGCCGGCACCCCCAGATTGCGCTCTACACAGACAGTGTCATTGATTCCATCGATCGCCACTCCAAGGCATGGTGAGGAGGGCCTGGGGCACTTCTGAACCCTAATCTTCCATACAAAAACACAAACTATCACACAAGCGAGAGTAGGAAGTGTTTATAGACTACTATACCCTTACATACAAACACACATTGGTGAAGGAAATGATATTTGTTTCTGGAAAACCACACACACACACACACACACACACACACACACACACAACTACACAATTCTTGCAAATTGACTAGTCTCTTCTCTAACAGTCTGAGCAGTCCTAAAAAAGGCTGTTTTGTGTTGGCAATTTCACCTGACTGCCCTTCATTTCTGAGAGTACGACCTCGTCTGGCTACAGGCTTCACCACAGGATACGGCTCAACTTCTAAAAACATTATGTTCTTTCTTTCTGCTGGCTTCTGAATCAGGTTAGCGCCTGATTCGTTGCAAATGCACGTGAACATATTTGCAAGGCTGACAACGTTGTGAAGTCAACCTCGACATCTACTAATCTATGTCCTTAGGCTATACTAAGGCACGTTACTTTTCCTAGCTAAGACAAAAGATAGCCATAATGTTCAAAAAAACATCTTTCTACTTTATTATCGCACCTAAAGTATTCACGATCAAGTCAAGTCACTAAATGTCTTGAGTCGGGCGTCTTCAATGATAGTATTGTACTCGTTAGTATTTGCCATCAAATGGGAAAGGTACTCCTTCGATTCAGTCTCAGGCGGACATCCACTCCATTCAACATATATTTGTCTTGTAACCACATGCCCAATTGCAAAACGATCTATCAGTTGTAATATACGCCCTTGTTTGATTTTGTTTCTCGAGTCGTCAAATCCCTCATTGTGAGGATCGCCATATCTATCAAGGCTGTATCGTTGAACTTGTTCAACGTGTCAGGTTTCCATACCGCTGAAAAATGCAGATGCGTGCTCTTGTCTTATTGTCATTATGCTAAGAGAGATTTTCTGGTTACGCTCGGTGACGGTAGGTATCCATGATGCTGCTGATCAGTTTGTTATTCAGGTACAAAGAAAATTAGCTGAACAATGAACGCACGAACGATAGTCTGTCATTGGCACTGGATCATTGTTTTCTATTTTGAGAACTTTGACGTTTAGGTACAAGTAACTGTTATTCAGATCGGTGTAATCTTTGGCCTGTCCTTTGATTTCAAATTCGATGTAGGCTGAAGTAGTCAAAACCGGCACGGGATCAAATTCTACTCATTGAGATTCTGTCACCGTCATAGTGGTCGGTGACATGACAAACAAATCAAATTCCGACTTTGAACACGCTCAAGATGTTCTGTGCATCTTCTTCTAAGTAATCAAAGACGTCTAACTCGGGCTGTTCTTCTTTTCCTAGTCGTTTTTGGCAACGTGCTAATGAACTCTAAAGGGACTTCTATCCCCATTTCTGCCTTGTCCTTGGTTTAGCGTGTAAGCGGAAAGAATTCTTAGAACAAAAGCATGCAGCGCATTTTTGTGGACCTCTCGGCGAGCCAAGTCTTTTCCAGTTTGCGGTAATATATGTTTGCCTGCTCTAACAATGGTTGCTTTTTAAAAAAAATTTTGTCGAAGATGCCATTTTGAAGAATTCGTTTCCTTGCGTCAAAGCGACATCTTTCACAGCGTGCAATTCTCGTGTCACCATCGGTTTTAAGATGATGGACACCATACAAAAAGCATTTTTTGAGCATATCTCCTAAGAAATGCCCTCGTTGTCGAGCTACTCCTTGGTACATATAATACACGGGTACAATTCACTGGAAGTTTTCGAAAATGTAGTTTCATCCTGACGTTCCCTTTGCTGTGCGCAATATTGTGTCCCAGATTTATTTTATTCTAAAGTTGATACTGTTGAAATACGACTTACTGCGATTCTGATCATGAGGATGAACACATTTACGCATAAAGTAAGTAACAATGGCAAAATCCACTTTGAAAGGGATGACTCTCAGAAACGGTACGACTATGTTTCCCACCACGTTGTACTCCACCACATCGGAGTACACAACGATCAAATTTAATCCTTCGTTCAATTATACAGGATGACGAAAATACTTGTAAAATCGCTCGTTGTTGTTAATGCCTTTTGAATTCGGGGCTATTTCGGTGTGTCCATCCAGAATATCAAACAAACTTGGAGAAAAGGTGATGGACAACATTTTGGCATCCAAAAAATAAATAATCAGGTGAAAAGCTATTTTATGGTACTCAGTCAGTACACTTCGTTTAGTTTTGTCTAGATCACTGACAAACCGATCGTTGAAAATAGTGGCAATTCGACCAGATGTTAAGCGCTAAAATAATTGTCTGCATGAATTTTCGTAGAAAAGATGCTCTATTGAGGATTGTGAGACACTGGTCTTTTGGATTCGTACAAGAGAGGATGATTTCGCTATTCTAGGGGTCGCTATTTGTTATTCAAATCGAGTGTTGTTGCTCCTGTGTGTTTTCATTTTGTTTTTTGGGTGGAGGAGGAGAGTACTGGCGTTGGCCTAAAGGATGCCGTTGTTACTACAAGTAGAATATTTAAATGAAGGATTCGGAATAAGGTAACAGATGCAGCTGCTAAATAAAATGGTCCATTGCTGAAAGTCCCATTTTTGCAAATTCAAATTGGCGATGGTGGCTCCGATGACACAATACGCCACAAAGATTTGGAAGAAAAGGAGGAGTTGCGTTTTAAGCACATTACACCTCATGTGTTGCTATTGTAGATCTTAAATAAGAGAACTCTGCAAAGAAGCGGCCGCTGCTGTGTTGAACGGCATGATTGTCACTTCATTTTATAGTTGATGAGTTGCGAAGCGAAAAACCTAGAATCAAAACTCTGTGGGTTTCCTATCCAGCACACTTTCACTTCTTCGACCCGATGTTTTCTTACTTTACGTGATCTTCGACGAAAATGCTTTCATTTTCTTTTTGGGTGCCATCGAAGTAGAGTTAGGAGCATCCATGTAGCCACGACTGTTTTGGTCGCTTGGGTTGGTTGACTTTTCATCATCGCCTTGAAATCTCTCAGAGTCGGCTAGCTGTTTTGTCTAAAGCCTTCTGGTGAAAGAGTTGAAGACGTTGCAAGACATGGCCGACAAATCTATGAGATCCATTAACGATTGTAACTCTTCTTGTTACTCTAACGTCTCGGTGAGATTATCATTCCCGGGTGAATGTGATGTCCTTTGTTGGTCACTACCGACAAAACATCCCAATGTTTGGCTAAACTAGGAGCGAGTCCCATATTTCCTTTTATGAGAGTGTTGGCGTGAGAGTAGTCGTGCGCACTTCTGCAGTGTGACATCTTTTTCTTTCAGGAGCACAAGGCACTTAAGTGAATTTCCTGACCCACGTCTTTTTTATACAGCAATTCGCCTCCACTGTTGGCCGGAACGTCGTATAATCTCCATGATGGGGATCACTCGACGTTAAGGTTTTTGCAACGGACTAAATCTTGAGAGTTCTCGTTTGGAAAGATCCAGTAAACTTCGTAAAACCTCTGTTTTGTCGTGGACTTTGGTCTTGGTTGATGGCACTTTCCTAGCGGCAGCCGTTAGAGGACAAGAAAAGGCCGTCGACAGAGAGGCTCCTTTAGAAATGGGTTTCTATTTTCTCATTAATTAGAAAAGGTGCGTGTTTAGTCACCGTTGGCCGGCATCGGTAGACAATAACGATGTAGAAGAGGCTGGAGACAAGGTCACCGAGGGACTTGGTTTTTGGGGAGTGCGGTTGAGTACGAGCAGCAGTGCCTTTATTTCTGGTAGAAGCTATTTTCTTGGGACGTTTCTTCTTCTTGGAACATTTTTCACGGGATGTGACCTGGCCGTGTCACCGGTGCCCTTCTTCTCGGAAAGTCTTTCTGGAGAAGCTTTTTTCTGGGTGGCTTCTTTGGCATTGGCATCTCATTTTAAAAGGGAACTAACGATGATACCGCCTGGAGATTCGCTGCCAAAGGTTTCAAAATGATTTATTTTTTGTTTTTTTGGTCTTAGAATTGATTCACAGATCTGCCAGTTGTGATAAGGCCACTTTATGTTTGTCAAAACTACGTTTGGTTTCATGAGAGATGTGGATGATGCCTGACGTAATTGACGTGATGTGAGCGTAAACAATCGTAAGGCTTCTTTGAGACGGGCTTCTAACACATGTGCACTTACTTGTGAATATTTTTTGCGAATGATGCCGTACAGGGCACGAATTAATTTGGCTGGAAGATGAGGTTGAAAGGAAGTCATGTCGAAGACTGTGGGTAGAAAAGAAGTGTCGGAGGTATTTTAATTTTTTTTCATGCCGATGACGATATGTAAATGACCGGTGGTCCTTCTTGGCATCAGTCGTGAAATAGACGAGTACGAAATTTCAAATTATCGGGTGAGGAGAGTTTTAGGACGACGCGTAAATTAGCGTTTGAGTGGCATCGTCATACGCATTAGTTAGCCAAGGAGTTCCTGTTTAGCAAATACTTGCACTTAAGATTCATCTCTGGGACTTTTAAACAAGAATACGTCATGGACATTGAGACCGATGGTGCGATACCCTTTGCAAACAAATTTTGGGTAATATAATTGATAGTGGCATTACGGTGATGCCCTTTGCATGTAAACCTGATGACCAGGTGTGTTTTACATGTGTCAAACACAATACTGTTGTCTTCGCGAGGACAGTCTTCGACAAAGACAATGGTTTTGCCATGGCAGTTTTGAAGTAGAATGTAAGCCGATTGCCTTCCCTGTAACACCACACGATGTGTTGGGTGGACAATCCATCAAATGGAGGAAGATGTAGCTATTGCGAAGATGTTCAGAATTCTGAGAAAAATTTGGACAACACAGGAGAGTTTTCACTTTGAGGACACGCTTATTGAATATTCAAACAAATTGACAAATATCAAAATATAAAGATTTCTAGGAGAGAAACGACTATGTAAGTCAACAATATACAAATCAAAGCTAAAGCGGAATAGGAACAAGTCAATGTACAATATACTCGGTCAATGTATACATCAAAATATTTATATAGCAACGCTGAAATGTTCTTTGAGTCTCTACACCAATGACAGTCTCCAATTTTTCCTCTAAGAATGGCCTTTCGTTCGCGTCAATGTGGACGACAGTACTGTGCTAAACATGGTCACCCTCTATATTATCTTGTGACTGTGAGGATTTTACCAGTTGTGGTTTAAGTTGTATTATGTTATGACCAGTTTGGGCTGAATTTTATTTTCTTCAAATTATTGAAGTGAATGATTTAACATTTCTTTATGTTATGGCGTTCTGTGTGCAAATCCTTATGGACAAGTGGACAAGGAACTGGAAAACTTATTAGTCTTACGTGTAACTTTATTCTTACATCTAAGTTTGAAACATCTGTACAAGACGTGCCACATATCTCACCAATTGTGATGCCAATAAAGTTACAACCTATTTCAGAGCAAATGCCACGGGGGTATTGTGCAATGGCAAAATCGAGCAGCTTGTTCTTGAGCAAGCTCACCTTACAAAGCCACATTTAAGAGAACATGTGTAACAGCCATGGATGGAATTTCGTGAGTTCCACTGCGCCTGGTTTAGATACTACACTGTTACACCCGTTCTCCGACCGGTCCGACATTACAACACCAAGGTGCATACCACTACTAACAGGCATTAGCATTCCGAACAATGACAGCCGCAAATTTGAGCAATCCATACTGTCTGCTCTTAACAGAGTAGACTAGCACACTTATCAGGCAAGCAATTATCGCCTGCTCCTTGGTGAGTTTGACTTTAGAGAGATTTACTTTCCAGTTATGGTAAGGGATGTTGGCACCTTTTGAGTGCCACAACGAAACAATCGCGGTTTAAATCTTGGGCTGGGTGAACGGCCTCAAACCGTTGTGCGTTAGAGAGGACGTTAGGCCACATGCTATTGATCTATTACTGATCACAGACGGTGACAATAGCCACTATGTCTGGATCAGAAACGTAAACTGTATCACAAAAAATGCAGGGACAAGAAACATGTCTGCCGCTGGTGCATTGCATCCAGCCGAGTAGACTATTTGGAAGACCAGACAAAAGACTGCAGCAGCATAAGCACAAAGCCAGAGCCATGCAAAAACATCTTAACGTTCTAGAACTACCTCCTCCAGATGCATGTCATATGCATCATCTACGCGATTTAGTGGCATCAGTCGAGCCCACATTAACAAAATGAAGGCCCTGCCTGCGACCCAAACGAAAGCAATACGCAGGAAAAAATCACCAGATCTCGTGCAGTTTCTGCTACTAGTTATTCGCTGTGTTTTCAAGGAACCAGTTTTCTTTCACTCACAGCCTTGAAGGGATTTGGATGTGTTTCAAAATCGTGTCAAAACTATTCTGAACGGAGGGAAGTTCAATACATTCAGAGAGTGAACCGACTGCCACATATGCGGTGAGAAGCTGGGGGATGACGACATGGTAGGAGACGAATGCCATATTGCATTCAGTTCCACGGACAAGGCATGTAACACAGTGACCTATAGCACAACCAAGACAGTGTCTTCGTATTCTACGATGTCATGCTCGAGTGACTAATATATAATCTATGTTGGGATTTACACCAAGACACAGAAATCCCAGTCAAGGGGTTACGTTAGTGGAGACAAATAATGTAACCCCAAAAATGGGAATTTCTTGTCTTGGTACAAACACCGACATTTATTGTTTTCTCACTCAATTTTTTTCCAACTAAAATAACCCTGCATTTTTGCAATACAGTTAGCAGATTCAACAAATATAGTATTAATCACGTACTATTATTGCCTCTTACTTTTTATAAAGTAATCAGGTCATAATTTTTTTAGATAATTTGAATTATTTTCAAAGTATAATGTAGCTATATCCTCTGCTCTTTGAAAAGGAAAACAAAATCAAGATAAAAGTTATATTGTTATGTGTTGAAAGTATTGCACAATGAGCGTCTCGAGCCACGTGCTATTGCTGTCTAAATACGATGCATTAATACGAATATGTTAATGAGGACAATGGGGCGAATGTTCTACGAGTGAAAAAATAGGAACATAAAGCTAGTGATATTATTACTGTATTATCATATTTAATCTCTGAATGTCACATGAAAATAACAATAAGTAAGTAATGTATTATATATAGATAACGTTTAACGTTCATTATTTCCAACTTGGAAAAACATTTATGGTAGACAATGGTACGATACAGTACAATACTGGGTTCGTATTTCAAACTAAGTGTGTAGTGACTAAGGAGATTTCTAATTTGTGCGTTTTTTTGGAGATGTATATTTTCTGTCGTGGAAACATGGCAAGTGTTGCTATTACTAGTGCAATGATACTCTACATGGAAATCTCCTTGCGTATTAGGATGTGGACTGATAAATGAACCTCTCTGATTGGTAAGTGCAGGAGCTTTCTTTTGCAATTACATTACAAAGAAAAAAAAACCCCATAGATTTCTCTGTCGCATGGGTGAGAAAAAAGAATCCTACAAGCCTCTTTAGTCGAAAACAGCTAATGAACGCCTTCGTGTGGTACTTAGCACTACGTTAGTATAGCTGCCTTCTTTAAAGCATTGTCTCCATGATCTGCGGGAAGTGAAAACAAAATCGTGTTCAACCGTTATGGACGGGAACGAATTTTGTCTTTAGTTTAACGAGGCAACAGCCATGCCCCATATCAAAGCGTGCATGTGCGCGTGCGTGCGTGCGTGTGTGCGTGTGTGTGTGATTTGGATTTTTAATTTAACTTTAACAGCCATATAGTCTGCAGTGTGGTAATATATTAATGCTGGATAGCACTGGGGCATCATGCCACATTAATCTCTTAATTCTGAGCGCCAAGCGAGGAAGCTGAATAGTGCTGGGCCGGAGTTCAAACCAGGGACCTCCCGCAGCCGAGGCGGACGCTCTAATCGTAGAGGTCCGAAGACAGAAACAATTGAATGGTTGATGGGAATGTTAATTAAATCGTACTAATGATCAGATGGACTGTAAATACATTTAAATGGTTGAATTATATATTACCGGTTCCTCGTGTTGCTTAGTTTATATTTCAAACTCGTTTCAATATACCAGCCGGTATGTGAAAGCCAGCGCATGCAATGTTCAAGTAGTCAACCATTTCGTGTTTATAGTGCTCTACTTTCTTCACTTAAATCTTCTTTCTTGTTTAAATCATAAGTTTGTCTTACATTTATATAATCAATATCAATGCAAATAGAAGTTCAAAACTAAAAGAAGCAGCTTATCAATTGCAAAGTAGATTGTGAATATTCGCAAAAGGCTGAGAACTACATTTTGTAGCGGATACACTGGACAGGGCTATGCAGAGTTCATTCATTCTGTCAGTACACAGTTGCTTGTACTTTACTGTATTGGAAATAGAAGTACGTGTATTTGTGCGTGTGTGCTTTTGGATTTTTAAGGTTGCTTTAACAATTTGAGTCATATCACTACGATGTATGCAGTGTGCCAATTTATAGTGATCTGTAGCACTGGGGCGTCATGCCGCAGACATATGGCATCATGTCATATCTTCCTGACACCAGGCTGACCAGTACTAACACTAATCTCTTAATGCTGAGCGCAAAGCTAGGCAGCTGCTAGTACCATTTTTATAAGTGTTTGGTATGACTCCGCCGGAGTTCGAATCCGCGACCTCCTGCATCTGAGGTGGGCGTTCTAACTACTATGTGTTTGATGTGATATAAATAAAATATATGTATCGTATGTACGCTGTATCATTGATATACTACTCAGTGTATAAATATTTTAATTAGAGGAAAATTTATACATCTCGTGGTATATCAGTGATAGGCGTACACTCAACCAATATATATATATATATATATATATATATATATATATATATATATATATATATATATATATATATCAATGTACTATATGATCCCCAGAAAAGCATTTTTTTTTTCTTTCCTTTTTTGTCCTTTTTCATTTTAAAAGGTGTATTGAACAGGTATTTTGTGCGAATGACAACGAAGACAAAGTTCCAGATAAATTAATTAAGCTATTGCTAAGAGAAGGAAGGTAAATTTAGGCACTCGTTTAAGTCACTGTTACTGAAAATGCTAACTATGGGCATTTATTATAGAGGAGATTTGAAAATGGATCTTTTTCTATATTTTAAATGTGATTTCTCAAAACATAAATGAATCAAATTAAACAGTTCAGACAAAAAAAAAAAAAAATAACCCCCAAACCCCAACAACATATGATAAAGTAGGGTTTAATCTGAAATTTGCTTATTTTATCGTTTTGCAATCCAGAAATAACTGTCAGTGGCAAAACTGAAAATATGCACGCGTCCATTGGCAAGGTAATGGTTCCTCTGAAAAACACATCTTTGTGCTATATTTTTGTCCAAATATTGAATCTCTTTTTGGTTTAGTAATAAAAGCATAATAATGCGTTTCACTTGTTACAAGAAGATGTTAAAACAGTTTAAGAGACGGCTTCTTGATAAGGAAGGCTGATAAATATAACCGTGTGTGAAATTCATCATAGCGTAAGACAAAATGTATTGCTGGTTGGTTGGTTATGGTGGCAGGTCAAGACTGTAGTCCATTTTAGATTGTTCAGAGATATCGTGGGTCAATTATTTCTTCATCAGAAAGTGAATCATATAGAGAAACATCAACAGTCTATACAAATAATGGAATTAAAATGTCGTATTCTAAGATATATGATGGCTCTGGGTTATTAAATATCACTAAATACGACGCGACCAGTTTTCACAGGGGTATGTGGTCTTGGACATTAACTAATACTGTCCTTGACAGTAATAAACTGGGACGTTTCCTCCATTCACGTTTAGGTGTGATTGATAGAGTGCAGCGAAGGGTTGTTTCAAACTTCCAGAGGGAGAAGTTTCCATTTTGTAACAGACTTTGTTAAAAATAAACTTTGAGTTAGATTTGTCCTGACCAAGGGCATTTGGAGGTTTCTTCTATCACGGAGAATTTTATTACTTGCCTTCTGGACACTTCGTGGAATCGAAGCCCTCGTGTATCCTGGAGTCATACCAAGTTATATTTTAAAAAAGGTTATCATTCTATGTTTGTAGCGCGTTGCTGATAGTTTGTCCCATTTCGTCTCTTCTAAACTTCTAGGATATAATGTAGATTTTGTTGCCCCACAACGAATGAAATTCCAGTCATAAGATATTTTCTTACTAAGATGTTTCACCATTAAATAATAAATGCTCTTTTCAATTTGCTTTTATTTAAAAAAATTTTATTTTCAGGCATTTGTGTCATAATTATCGCCATTTTCTTGACTTAACTTCACATTTTTATCAAACCCTAATATGTTCTCAGTGACCTAAATCCCCTTGGACAGTCATATTTTAAGCTTTGGTGTACCTGATCGTCTTTGGGATTTGTCGCTTTCTTGTAGAGAACCAGGACAGCTGATAACATAGGTTTCTGTACTTCAAACACGCAGGGGTGATGCTTCGATCACTTCGGTTGAACATTAGCATTGTAAACCAGAATTGGAAGCCCTAGCTTGAAATGCTTCAAGCTCCGGAAGTAATTTTGTTTAATGATACGAAACCTACTTCTCCGAAGATTATTGTGCACGGTTGGTTTCGCATGACTTATGATCCGATCTCAGCTCAAAACTCTTGGCATCTATATGATGCTGTATTAACCACATCTCATCCTAATCGACCAAAACCACTGCTATCCTAACACCAAATGAAACAACATAGCTGGAGTGCTGAAATAAGTACGAAAATTTGTGCAATCTCAAGACTGCATATAAAACATTATTGTAGTTGTGACCTGTAGTTAGATCAAATTACCCTAAGTGAAGAAAGCAATTTTAAATCATCCGAAAGATACAAAATAATAATCTTTCCATTACACGTTTGTGATCTCAGTAATAAATTTATTTCATATTATGTACATATTAATTTCATAAATAACTAGTCTCATATCCATAATAATGGATACGATAAAGTCCGTTTTATACATATTCTTGCTAAGTCGAAAGTGAAAGCAAAACATTGAGATATTATCCGTCTATTATCTATCTATCTATCTAT